>JAJIBD010010331.1:0-41517 GCA_021461705.1 Cryptotis parvus | reverse complement strand
TAATCTGATAAAATTCTTCATCTCTGAAGGCAGAATGGAGAACTAGAGGACTTTAATCATGGGGAAGAAAGACTCCATGGCAGATAATTCAAGGAAATAATTTGTCAAGAGAACTAGGGGAAGTGAATGAAGAATACTACCAACAGGGAGTCTCTGGAGGAAGTGGAAAACAAAGGAAGCACATATACAGGGCTCTGTGAATATGTGTTCTTCTAACAGTATCTATGCCTTTAATGGAACTGTCCAGAGCTTTATTACCTTGGAAACGTCAGGTTTAAGAAACAAAAGTCATTTTTTGATAAATGACTAAAACTAAATATCTTTCAGTTAGCATGAGAAGGAAGTTTACAAAAGAAAGATTAAGGGTCTTGGTGAGAGATGTTGGGATTAGACATTCTCTGGGTGAAGAGTATGGGAAAGATAGTAGGTATAGAACTTTTTTGAAAGACTTGAAGAGAAGTAATTTGAAGTCCTAGGAAAATTGATAGTAGACTGATGATATATTTGGTAAATATATAATGAATGTGGATGGAAATGAAGAAAAGCAGGAACCAAGGAACTAATAGTATAGATGATGACAAGGACCAAAACAGATGATATAAGATATATATGAGAGGAAAAAGTACTAATTAGAGCCTAAAGACTACTATAGATAGGGATATTGGGTCCATGAAACTAACATGTCAGGAAGGGGATCACTGAAAGTAGGGGAAGTGGTGGATATCTACATTTATTTATTTATTTATTTATTTATCTATCTATTTATTTATTTATTTATTTATTTATTTATTTATTTATTTATTTATTTATTTATTTATTTATTTTGCTTTTTTGGGTCAGACCCGGCGACGCTCAGGGGTTACTCCTGGCTCTGCACTCAGGAATTCCTCCTGGCAGTGCTCGGGGACCATATAGGATGCTGGGAATCGAACCCAGGCCGGCACAGGTTGGCAGCGTGCTAGGCAAATGCCCTACCCACTGGGCTATCGCTCTGGCCCCAATATCTACATTTAATAAATAAAAACACTAATATAAAATTGAAAAAGTTCATTTGATTTATTTAGTATTATTTGCTCAGAAAAAAAAGTTCTTGATGCTTCCTGGTACACATGATTTATTGTTCACCTTTAATTCACTTGATTACTTGATCACTTGAATCCCGTTATTCATCGATTTGCTCGAGCGGGGCCAGTAACATCTCCATTGGACCCTATCACATGCCAATGTAACCCAATGGCATCTGGTTGATTCAGGAATATGAAGAGCCTCAAACAGTTCCTTCAGGGTCTTGACAAGGAAGTCTGACCATCTTGTAGGTGGGCGGCCACATGATCTTTTGACATCCCGTGGGATCCAGTCGGTAAGGGCTCTAGTCCAGTGGTCTTCTCCAAACCACATTACATGTCCACCTTTAATTATTTATTTAATTATTTGGAGCCTGGGAGGATATCACATTGTGGCATTCAGGGGGACCACCTACACCTGACTCCTTGTGCAAGGACCACTTCTGGAGGTACTCTGGAGACCATATTGTGGGACAGGGACCAAGCCTGGATTGACCTGATGTACGACAAATGCCTTAACCCCTCTACTATTTCCCCTGACAACACATGATCCTTTATTAAACTGCTCCAGATTCTTTACAGATATAAAGTTGTGCTAGATAGTCTCTATTTGTTTCAAACTTAAAAATAAGTACAAAAGCTATGTAATCTGAAACCAAACCATAAGAAAAACTATAATCCGTTAGGTGACTAGTAGTGTTTAAAGAACACCATGGTGAATTAAGAGAGGGAACAATTCACTGTCATTTGATATAGGTCCATCTGTCCCTTAGCAAATGTCCAGATGGGTTTCATTGTTGGTCTCTGGAAATATAAGCCAATCATTATGAAAAAGTTGTTCCTTTGATTATCTATCACAATCATCCCAAGAAAATGTCTTTTCTTGTTGTTGTTTCTATCCATCTTGTCAAGACACTTATGATTTTATTTTTAACCATGAAATCTGTTTCTGGGCAATAATAATGCCACTGGGCTGAGTTTCTTTAGATTTGTTTCTTAGGAAATTGGCTAGAAATTATCTCTCCTATTCTCTCTCAAAATCTTTCATTCATTTTTTAAAAGACTATAGTTCAAGTAATGATAAGAATTAAAAGTGCTTCTACTGCTATGACTTAAAGAGTACCATGGATTCAGGAGCCCAGTAAATGGCTTGGATTGTAAAACCACTCGGATGAAAAATGAATTGTAATACCATTCCTTTAAAAAAATTGCATTTGAGAATTTCTCCCTGTGTTTACGCTTCTTTCTTCCTTCTTTTTTTTCTCTCTCTTTTTTCTTGCTCACACCCAGCAGGGCTCAGGACTTACCTCTGACTCTGAGTTCAGGGAATAATTTCTGATAGGGATTGGGGAAATATATGGGATGCTGGAGATCAAATGTTAATCAGTTTGCAAGGACTTGTTCTACCTTGCAAGGAACTAGCAAGGAACGTGTCCTACCTTCTGTACTATCTCTCCAGTCTCTCCTGTCTATTTAATATAAGTTGATGTCATATGGTCATCTTTATTACATTTCTTGTAACCAAAAAGAAGAGTTTGGGTCAAGGAAATAGCTCAGAGATCAGCAGTGCATGTGTTGCAAGTTCAAGGACATGCATTTATTCCATGGTAAATGCAAGCAACACTTTCTGTACCCTAACTTTAAGTCTTTATGCCTGAATAGCAAGTACTGCTGGATTGCCTCCCTTCCTCCCTGCCCAAGACAACTTCAGAGGTCAGAAAAGAAAAGAGTACCTGTAGGTTTCATAGACTTCGGTATTCCGTTACTTCTTTCTCTTCTTTTCTCTTCCCACCTTCTATTTGGAACCAACATCTTGGTTTAAGTTAATAATATTAAAGCCTAAGTAGAAATTCAGGGAGATTTTAGGAAATACTTTTGTTTGTTTGTTTTTGGGTTTTGGAGCCACACGTGGCAGTACTCAGGACTTACTCCTTGATCTTCATCTTTCCTCCCCCAAAATATAACAAGACAGTCAAGGGCTTGCCCACAAGATGGCAAGATGACAATAACCTTGGTCTTTTAGAATCAAGCTTTTTAAACTATGGCTCACATCCCCATACACACTTACAAAATGTGGTGATTATGAAAGCTTAAAATTTATTTAAATGAAACTGCATAATTTATTAACCTGTATATTTAATTTACTTATATGCCTATTTAATATGCCCATAGTCACAAAGAAATTCCCAAGTGAAAATGAAAAAGTTAGGTCCAGAGAGAAAAGAACAGCAGGTAAGACATATGGACATATGATATATGTAATCTTATTTTAAAAAAATTTAAGGATATTAATTCTTTTGGTAAAATTATTAGGTAGTTCATTCTGATTAATAAAATGATTAAGATCATTTTTTGTTCATAATTGGTCCTTAGTAATACAGTATTCCAGCACCCATCCCTCCACCAGTGCCCCATGCCACCATCAGTGTACCCACACCCCCTCCTGCCCACCCCCAGGATGCCTCAATAGCAGGTACCCCCTTTTCCTCTCTCTCTCTCTGTCTCTCTCTGTCTCTGCATCTCTCTCCCCCTTCTTTTTACAAATTGCTGCTAGCCCTGGAAGACATTTAGGGTTTATCATGTAAGTCACTTTGTGTATATTCAACGGTGAGTTCTAGTATGACATTACCATTTCCTACATTCAGTAAAACACTGGTATATATTTATATCCCATTAATGAATGCTGTCATTCTATATCTGTCCTTCCCCTTCTAACTAATTTCACTCAGCATGATAGTCTCCATGTCCATCCATTTGCAGGTAAATTTCACAATTTCATCTTTTCTGAAAGCTGCACAGTATTCCATCGTGTAGATGTACCACACTTTCTTTAGCCAGTCCTCTGTTCTCGGACACTTAGGTTGATTCCAGAGTCTAGCAATTGTGAATAGCACAGGGAAAAAAAAAGAAGTACAGATAGTGTTTCTGCTATGTGTTTTTCGGTCTCTAGGGTATATTCCCAGGAGTGCTATTGCTGGATCAAATGGGAGCTCAATATCTAGTTTTCAGAGAAATGCCCATATTGTTTTCCAAAGGGGCTGGACCAATCGGCACTCTCACCAACAGTGGATGAGAGTCCCTTTTTCCCCACATCCATGCCAGCACCGGTTGTTCTTGCTGTTTTGGATGTGTGCCAGTCTCTGTGGTATGAGATGGTACCTCATTGTTGTTTTGATTTGCATCTCCCTGATGATTAATGATGAAGAGCACTTTTTCATATGCCTTTTGGCCATTCGAATTTCTTCTGATTAAGATCATTTTGACAAGAATAAAAGACCAAACAAAAATGAAATTTCATTCAAGTATTTTATTCTTTAACATGCATTTTCTTTTTTTCAAGTGATTCTTTAGTATTCCATTAATTGAAACTCAACTTACATAAATAAATTAAAACTACGATTCCCGACTCTGTGATTTTTTGCAGAGTGCTGCTTTAGCAATACAGTCTCCTCCTCTTGAGGACGGGGCAGACTTAAGGATGTGGTGGAGAATCAAAATGCAATTCATTGCACCTCAGAAGCGACTCTGGACCAATGACTAAAAGGAGACCGTTTATAAATATCCAAGGTACTTTGCCCTATGTGGTATATTAACTCAAAGGCATTTGTTCTACATTGGTTCCCAGAGTCCCTCATCAGGATTGGATTCAATTAACCGAAGAACTAAACAGCTTGATTACATACCTTTATTGACTTCCTGCTTTTTCTTGTCTCACTTATCCATTTTCCACCAGTTTCCTGTATCCACTCCTTAACTCAACTATTGAATCCTTTACTTAGGGTCTGCTTCAGGGGCATTGGAACCAAGGAATAATATTAACATGTTGTGTAAGTGACATGAAAGTATTTGTCACATAAGGGAAATGCAAACTATAACGTGGTATAATTTTAAAGCAGACTGAATATCTTTTCTCTCCTTTTCTTTCAGTCTCATTAGTAGCTTAGTATAACAATTTTATTTTTGCTTTTTGGGTCACACCCGGCAGTGCTCAGGGGTTTCTCCTGGCTCTGCACTCAGGAATCACTCCTGGCAGTGCTTGGGGGACCATATGGGATGCCAGGGATCAAACCCAGACAGGCATGGGCCGGCTGCGTGCAAGGCAAACTTCCTACCTGCTGGGCCCAGATTAGTATAACAATTTAACATACCACAATAACAATATTAACATACAACGTCACTTGTATCACTTATCTTCCCATATTCAACCATGTGCTCGGTAGGTGCCAGTAACATCTCCATTTATTTCTGCTGCATGCAGAGGTGTAGCCCAAGGGCATCTACTTGCTGCAGGAACACGAAGAGCCTCAAATCATTTGTTCAGGTCATGGGAACAAGGTCTATTATTGTTACTGTTTTTGGTATATGGAATATGACAGGGGTAGTTTGCCAGGCTCTGCCTTACTGGACTGGGGTGGGGGTGGGGGGTTACTCTCCGTAGTTGGTAGATTCTGAGTTCTTGCATTTGCTGATGAATGGCATGGGAGAGCACAATGGGGAGGATTCAGAGTAAGCCTCTTTTAACAAAGGTGGGCAGAGGAGCATTTCTTTATTATGTTAAGAGAGAGGAAGCTGAGATTCTCTCCTGGTGTGCTATGGTGGGGACCCAGGTCATCCATCTTATCAGCATCTAGGTCTGGTCTTCCCTGTCCCTGATTTACTTTCTTTAGGCCCTTATCCTTAATCTTTCCCTGCTGGTTCTAATGGCCTCTATTAGTAGCTCTTGAGCTCACAAGCTTTCTCTTCCCATCTGTACTCCAGCACTTTGCTTAGTGTGTGTGTGTGTGTGTGTGTGTGTGAGTCTGTGGTGTTGGCTACACTGTGGCACTTGGGGGTTGGTTGGATCACACTAGCCCACTTCACTCATGAGGAGACTGAGGCACAGAGAGACTGAAACAACAACAACAACATAAACAGCATAAAAACACTGCTTAATAAATAATATGTTTGGAAATATAACCTCAAAACTCTTAGAAGAGTATGTTTCCCCATCCTTTAGAAATTTTAAATAAATTGGCTCACGGTGAAATATAATAGCTGCATTAATTATTTCTTTATAAGTTACATTAATGGAAATGGTTAATTTCCATTAGTTATTATTTCCCTTTAATATCTGCAGTATGCCCCAAAACAGCAGTCAATTAGTCAATATTTGGTGTATGGTAGAGAAGTCAAATTTGTTTGTTGATCAAACACACAAATCAGATGGAAAGGCAACCCAAAGAGTTGGAGGAGATATTTGCAGTGCATACTTAATGAATGCAGAGAATTCATTGGAAAAATGAGAATTTCCAAAAAATTCAATATGGGAAAAACTGTTAACTAATTATAAAGCACAAAAACACTTAATTATTAAAATACTTAGAAGTATATTTCATATTACTTTATAGAAATGACAAATAAACATGCAACAATTTACTCAATTTCATGAGTCCCAAGAACAATCAATGTAGGTTAAAACATTATTGCAATGCCATATTACGTAGCAAGTCTGATGTAAAATAAAGGAGGTGCAACAGGAGAGCCGTAGGGTTGTGATCTATCTTTTATTTGATGAATGAGAAGAGGACTGAAACTAAGGCAAAGCAAAGAATATTTATTAACAAATAGTGTGAGGTTCTGCCTGTTACATCTTGCACAATATGAGAGATGGGCAATAGATTTTCCCCATGGAAGTTTTGGGTGAGGTTCTTATAGAGAGTCTAGTATTCTGTAGGAGATAGTAGATATTGGATCATAGTCACTTGATCACTTGATCACTTGACATCCCATTATTCGTAGATTTGCTCTAGCAAGCGCCTGTAATGTTTCCATTTGTCCCTGTCACGTGCCAGTGTAGCCCAATAACATCTGCTTGCTCCAAGAATATGAAGAGCCTCAAACCATTCCTTCAGGGTCTTGATGAAGAAGTTTGACCATCTTGTAGGTAGGCGGCCACGTGATCTTTTGATATCTTGTGGGATCCAGTCGGTAATGGCTCTAGTCCAGCAGTCATCTCCAAGTCGCATTACATGTCCAACCCATCTGATTTTCGACGGCTTGGCAAACGAGACAGTGTCCCTGACTCTGGATCATTGACAGAGGTCAGAACTCCAGATTCCTTCTCTCACTTGAGTGAGGTATGATATTCCAAGCATAGCTCTTTCTATTCCTCTTTAGGAGACCAGAATAGTGTTCTTATCCTGTTTTCATAGGGCCCAGGTCTCTCAGGCATATGTTAATGCAGGGAGAATGGTGGAGTCAAGAGATGTGCCTGGAGTCGGAGGTGTTTTGTCATTTCAGCTATTTCTTCCATGCTCCTGAAGGCATCCCACACCACTCTCTTCCTCCTATGCAGCTCAGGTGCTAGGTTGTTCATCACGTTGAGTTCTGATCTAGGTATACATAACTGCTGCATTCAGAGATGTTTGTTCCATTGAGGGGGAATGGAGCATCTGGAGCTAGTTCGTTTTTTATTAACATTGTTTTGTTGAGATTCAGCTGTAGATCCACCTTTCCACATTCATGGTCGAAGTCAGCGAGCATTTGTGACGCTTGGCTAATGTTTGGTGTTATTAGAATGATGTCATCAGCGAAGCGGAGGTGTTGTAGTTGCCAACTGTCCATCTTCACTCTCATTCCCTTCTCATTCTAATTGTAGCATGATGTTCTTGAGGGTGGAGCTGAAGAAATGGTATTGACCTGCCAAACCCCTCTTTTTACATCCATGATCACTTCCTTGTAGAATGGTGAGATCCTGGTGGTGAATCCGTAATACAGTTCACAAAGGATCTTGATGTATTGGGTTTGCACGCCCTGTTTGGCTAGGGCTTAGATGACCACTTTGGTCTCAACAGAATCAAAGGCTTTCTTTAAATCAATGACCATGAGACAGAATGGCATCTTGAACTCCCTACAAACCTCAGTGAGCTTGGTTACTGTGTGGATATTGTCGATTGTGCTGAATCCTTTTCGGAAGCCAGCTTGCTCGCATGGTTGTCCTTCATCTAATGTTCTGCCAATATACAAGTGTAATCATTGACTCTGTTGCTTCACTACTGTGACTTTTAGTGGGGAGCTTTCATGCACAGAAAATCACTACTGAGATAGAAGAAATGAACAGAGACTTCCTCAAAGAAGAAATTCAAATGGTCAAAGGGCATATAAAAAATGCTTTTCATCACTAGTCATCAGGGAGATGTAATCAAAACAATGAGCTATCATCTGACACCACAGACACTGGCACACATCCAAAAGAACAAGAACAAGTGCTGGCATGGAGGGAGGAATATACATTGATGGTGGAGATGTCAACTGCCCTAGCCTTTCTGGAAAACAATATGGACATTCCTACTAAAACTAGAAATTGAGTTCCAGAAGTACCTCTCCAGGGAATATATGCTGTGGGTCTAAAAACACACAGCAGAAACACCATCTACACCTCTATGTTCAAAGCAGCACTAGTCACAATTTCCAGAATATGGAAACAACCTGAGTGCCCTAGAACAGACGACTGGATAAAGAAACTGTGATACATCTACACAATGCAATACTATGCAGCTGTTATGAAAAACGAAGTTATGAAATTTGCCTTAAACAGATACACATAGAGACCATCATGCTGAGTGAAATTAGTCAGAAGGAAAAGGACAGATATAGAACGACTGCATTCATTTGTGGGACATAAAAAATTGTGTGAGACTAATATTCAAGGCCAGGCAAAGCATGGACCAGGAGGGCTTGTAATTGGTTATAATCTACCACAAATATGTGGGGATAGAATTTAGGTAAGGTAGAAAATGTACCAGTAAATAGTTGTTGCAAGTGGTAATTCCAGACTAGAACTGAGTATTGACCATAGGTAAAGGGATATACATGATAACCCCTAAATGTATGTATTGAGAATCACAATGCACAAAAAAGGAAAGAGAAAGACAGATAGATAGATAGATAGATAGATAGACAGATAGACAGACAGACAGACAGACAGATAGATAGATAGATAGATAGATAGATAGATAGATAGATAGATAGATAGATAGATAGATAGATAGATAGATAGATAGATAGATGAGATAGTGAGATAGTGAGATAGAGAAAGATAGATAGTGAGATAGTGAGATAGAGAGAGAGAGAGAAAAATGCCTGGCCTTGGGGGTGCAGGGAAACTGAGGACAATAGTGGTGGGAAATATTCACTGTGGAGGGATGGGTGCTGGAACACAGTAACAGAATCCCAATCATGAACAGCTTTGTAATTGCATATCTCATGGTGATATAATAAAATTTAATTTAAAAAATCAAATATAGGCTTTATTGTTTGCCTTCTGAAGATAATGCACATATAAATCTGCTGTAAATGCAGGAGGGATGAATATGTACAGGAAAGTGAACTTGAATCTTGTAATCTAAAACTTCTTAATATGATTGGTCACACACCTATGCCACATGATCAGTCTGACAGAAATCTCTAACCATTTGCTGGTACATGTCATATGCCTTAAGGCTTACATTAATCATGCTAACAATCAAGTTTACTTTGGTCTTCATTTTGGGAATATAAACCAGTACTTTACTCAGTCAGTATTTGACTAGTTCTGTGGCTTAGTCCTCTGATTTTGGCAATTCTCTTTGCCCTGGTAACACAAAAAAATGAGAAATGAATCAAACAGCGTTACTTCGATACCACCTACTTAGGTTCTCTATCTTGCTCTGCAAATTAACTACACAGGTAGAGTCCAGTAGAATCATCAATTCAAACTCAGTGAGAAAAGAAACTCTTCTCTCAAAGTCCTTGAAAATTACCAAGTTACCAAAATAACATATGTAACCATTAGGGAATATCAAAGGTCAGATCATCTCATACAGAAGTAATACTGATCTAAATGCAAGAATGAGAAAGTGAGTTAAATCCATGAGTTTAAGAGTATAAACATACATTAGGCATATAGTAGACATTTTTTATTAGGAACTACTTTGATGTTTTGGCTGTTTTTATTTGAAGTGTTTCATCCACTTACACAAATTTATCAATCACATATAAAATTTTAAATTTATGCACTGTGAGACCTCTATATTTAAGTCTGTGTTGTTACTAAAACAAATTTTCAAATGTTTATTTTATTTTTAATATCTATTTCCAGGGGCCGGAGCGATAGCCCAGCGGGTAGGGCGTTTGCCTTGGCCGGCCCATGCCGGCCTGGGTTCGATCCCCGGCATCCCATATGGTCCCCCGAGCACCGCCAGGAGTAATTCCTGAGTGCAGAGCCAGGAGTAACCCTGAGCATTGCCGGGTGTGACCCAAAAAAAAAAAGTAAAAAAAAAAAGATTTGTTAAAAAAAAATATCTATTTCCATACTCAGTGGTGTTTGGGGCTTACTTCTGGCTCTGTGCTCAGGATTTACTTCTGTCAAGGCTCCAAGGACCATAGGTGTTATCAGGAATCAAACCCAGGTCAGCCGCGAGAGAGACAAGAACCCTGCCCACTGTACTAATGCTCAAGCCCCTGTATTTTAAATTTTTAATTGAACATTACAAATGTTCTTTAAAAGTAAGTAAACACAAAAACCTCTGGCTCCATTTGTCTATTTAAAAGCATATAATTTTGGTAAAACCTCTAACTTTTTAGCTTTTGCATATACACAATGAAAAGGGTAGTGACTTCAGTGATACTGTCTACAGGATTCTTTTAGAAAATCAAGTTTATGTTGAGTTAATTACTGTTTCAACACCATTTACTGTCACTGTCACTGTCACTGCCACTGTTTTCCCGTTCATCGTCAATTTGCTCGAGCGGGCACCAGTAACATCTCCATATGACCTGTCTCATGCAAGTAGAGCACAAGGGCACCTGCTTGCTCCAGGAGCATAAAGAGCCTCAAACCATTCCATCAGGTCATGGGAATGAGGTCTATAATTGTTACTGATATCTGGCATATCAAATTCGACACGGGTAGCGACACGGGTAGCTTGCCAGATTCTGCCGTGTGCGTAGCATACTAAGATGTTTGTAAGAAACACTTTTTTTTTGGGGGGGTTACACCCGGCGATGCTCAGGGGTTTCTCCTGGCTCTGCACTCAGGAATTACTCCTGGCGGTGCTCAGGGGACCATATGGGATGCCGGGGATTGAACCTGGGCTGGCACAGGCCGGCCACGTGCAAGACAAACGCCCTACCCGCTGGGCTATCGCTCCGGCCCCTAACAGATACAGAAGAAGGTTATACCTACTCCCTTCCCTCACCTAAGGTCTAGACAGCTGCTCATAGAGGCAGGCAGAAAGACATGAATGAGCTTGAATCTAGGTGTAGATGTAGTCCATTTACTAATCCTACAAATACTTTGTATGTTTATTATAATCAATACACTAATATAAATTATGTGCAAACCAAAATATAGGAAAACACAAGACTATTGTTTTCACTCTAGTGATCTGAGCCTGTAAGTAAGTCATATGAAAAATGCGAGATCCAGAATGAGAACAGGAAATTAAGGAAGAGCTCATCATTTTTGTAGCAACAAAAGGGAAGATTTGTGTATCAAAAAGAACACCAATAGGGAAAGAAAGAGTGAGCAATGTCGCAGGGGACATTTAAACATAGGTTTCTGTCATAAAACATTTCAGTTTTGTCAAAAGCGTTCTTGTATTACTTGCTAAGGTTTAAGAAATGTATGCTATAGTTGAGAAAGATTGGTTCTAAATTACAACTTCCATGAAGTGGAATTTGTAGGCAATGAAGACCAAACAAAGCTTTTAGAATGAGTGAAAAGATAATTAAATGTTTTCAAATCCATGATTCCTAAATGCTGCTGGCTGGGTTCTCCAGAGGCCAACTTGAAGGTAGAGTTTAGTGCTTGAGATGTTTATTAAGGAATGCTTCTAGAAAATAACACCAAAGCAAGGAGAGGGAGGGAAACAGGAGTGAATAGAGCGTAGTACATATCCAAGGATAGCTGGGGTCAACACCACAGGATGTCATGAATCTAATGTGGCATTTGCGACTTGTCCCACATCGATCAGTTATGCCATGTGAGCTGCCTGGGAAGGGTAGAGACTTTGTACTAGAAGCAATCCTAAGAGTTAAGGCAATCTGCCAACCACAATCCAGGAACGGGACAATTTCTTCCTTGAAGAGGCACTTAGGTGGCAGCATATCACCTACAATTTGTGCTTTAGAATATTTCAGTGAATTACAGAGGACTGGGTTTCATTCTGAACCAGTAGACATAATATAAAATGCGATGATTTTATCTTAAACTTCTCAAATGAGTTGATGCATAGTTTAATAATTACTTTTTTAAGATATTCATTCAAAACCTTTGAGTACAGATTCTGGGATTTGTCCATGTTCCTTTTCATTCCAGGAACTTCTACTGTTTTAGATTACCTGCCTTTGTTGTAACTCCTTGAAAACAGAACTAGCCTCTGTACTTTGTAGGTAAAGGAGCTAGCTCAGAAAGCGTGAGTGCAAGATCATACAAATACTAATTAGCATTGAGACATACCCATTACTGCTTGAAGTTCTCCCTCATAAAAAGACTCAAAATTTACTACCATTTGAATCACCACCATTATCCTTATAAACTTTCCTAAATATTTTGTCACCCTTTTATAAAAATGAAAATTTGCCCCTATTATGATAAGAATGGATTGTTACTATATTCTGGCTTGCAAAGATATTCATATGGTGCTGATTTTAATCCTGGCAATAGTTTCTGGTAATCAACAACACCAGACACTGAAAAGAAGCTGTGACTCCTTCACCACTTCTTTGCATATGTCCCATCTAAATCTTTATTGCATATCTATACATACATATGTTTGTGTGTATAACACATATATATGTTATACATATATACATAATATAAATTCTCCAAGAATCAACCTGAAGTGGCATCAATGAGAATATATATAAGTGAAAATTGTTAAAATGAAGATGGAATGGGATGACCATAATGAGCAAGAAACCTGGGACTAATTTTTCTCTGGGGTTCTCTTTATTTGTTTTGCTTTACATTTTGGACCACATCCAGCTGAGCTCAGGATTTACTCCTGGGTCTGTGCTCAGGGATCCTGCTTGGTAGGTCTCTGGGGACAATACGTGGTGCTGTTTTTGTCATAAGCTTGTGGTATCTTCTTCTAATTTCTGATTCTCACTAAATCACCAAGACTGTGCAAAACAAAGGGAGGAGGCAGTCTGTAATCTCTCAAAAGAATCATGCTGATTTCCATACTGTCAACTGTATACTAAATGACAAGTGAGTCGAAATCTTTTTGTCACCTGGGCATGATGTTGGAACCATGACTAAGTTGCAGTGGATGCATGGCTGGTGGAAAAGACTGTATTTTATATTCTGTCTTTCAAGCTCAATATTAAACAAAGATTTAGAAAGACATTTAAAGAGACCGTCTTTTCATAGTGCCCTTGATGAGATACTTTATTTCTTAAAGAAAAAATATGCCATTGATATTCATCAGCATGCTGGGATTTCAGCAGGATAGAAGCAATTATATACACTTGCATACAAGTAACTTACATAAGCGAACGACTTTAATTGTTTGAGTGGCAAATTTTGTACTTTCAGAGCAAATATAATATATAAGTAGTGAAAATCTTAATTTTTCAATATCTGGCATCTCACTCAGAATTCTTATGCTTGAGTGGAATGCAGTTCAACCCAAATTATTCAAGGAGGTTTCATAAGAATTTCACTGAAATCCACTACCTTAGAGATACATAGGTTTCCTTTTCAGAAAGAGGACACAGCTTAGTAAAGTGGATAAAGTAATTTACTGTTCCTTAAGGCCACTGACACTTACAGCTCAATTCTACAGAACTTTAGTTATATTCTTTTGCCAATAGAAATTCATCTTTCCTCCACTGATTTAAAGTGTCACGATTATTATTAATGAAATTTTCATATGGATTTGGGCTTACTTCTGTACTCCGCTGTCCTCTTGATGTATGTTTCAGGCACTGGTTCAAAATATTTTAATTTTGTTTTCTTCAGACATAAATACTTTCATATCTAACTGTACATCTCTCCCTGCTCATGGAAACTGTTTCTCCATTCACCTCCAGTGTCATGCCTGGTGTCAACAACTGATTTGACTCTATCCATTATCTTCCCTTTAGGTTTTTTTTCTCCCATCCTTTCTTTTCATGTTGGTGCTTACCTGGGTTCCGTTCTTTAACTCTTCCTACTGCATAGGGATAGGAATGTCTTAATTATAAGATATTTTCAGCCAACACTCCAACTGAATTTTATGATAAAGTAGAATATTAAAACATATTTGTCTCTACCCCCTAATTTACAGAATGCATGAAAACAATTGATTATGGCCTACACAACACGAAGGACCACCCACTAAGGCAAGACAAACATCATTTTGTCACTCATTTTTCTTCAGAATTTCTTCAGTGTCTGAATAAATTGTTTGAAGAAATTTAAAGCAACCTGACTTTCTTTTTTTTTATTTAAAAATTGTTCATAAGTAGTACTTCTTATTGAGGAACACTAATGATTTCTTTGTAATTCAAAGACTTCACCATAATATATTTCAATTTTACTCTTTTGTTTTGCATATGTGAGACCTTTTATGAAATTAACTTCTGGCATATGTTAGATTAATTTTTCAATCTTAGTTTATTGTAGGCAATTTTTCATTCTTGTTATTGTTTTCAGCCAAAGTTCTATAAAATAGCACAAAAGCAATTGTGTAAAAATCATATATCTAAATAACAAACAAAAAACTCATGATTTTTAGTGTTTGTCAATTTGTTTACACAAATTACACCACAGTTTACACTCATGGTGTAAGAACTCCCACAACTGATCTCAATCTACCAAAATAATGTTATTGAAAATGGAGTTTAGAAGAGATAGATCCATTATTATTATTATTATTATTATTATTATTATTATTATTATTATTTACTAAATCAGAGTGAGATAGACCATTACAAAGCTATTCATGATTGAGTTCCAGTCACACAGTGTTCCAGCAACACTCATCCCTCCACCAGTGCACATTCCCAACACCAATATCCCCAGTTTTCCCTCCCCCGTATCAGGCACTTTTCTTCTCTCTTGCTCTCTCTCCTTTTGCATGTTGTGGTTTGCAATATAGACACTGAAGGGTTATCATGTATATCCTTTTACCTGCTTTCAATACTCAGTTCTAGTCTAGTGTTACCATTTCCAACTATTATTGGCAAACTGGTTCCTTCTCTATCTGACCTACTCAATTGGTTATTTAATTTTTTTTTATTGAGCCACTGTGATTTACAAAGTCAATCATGATTTAGTTTCAGGCATACAATGTTCCAACACTAACTCCTTCACCAGTGTTCACTTTCCTCCATGAATGTCCCCAGTTTCCGTCTGACTCATAGCCTGTCTCTATGGCAAGCACTAGTTTTTCCTTTTTAAGAAAGGTAGTTTACAATACTGATAGGTTTTTCCAGTGCCATCTTCTACTCCAGTATGGCCACTTCTCTCCACCATCATTGTGGTGTTCTTTTTTGGGTCCCAACCCTATCCTCCTTTACTCCCTATTCCCTCTGTGCTTGGTTAGCTTCCTGTTGAAGAGACCTGTTCTCAAGTTCTCAGCTTCTATTACCTTTGTACATTTGTTATTCACCATTGTTTTTTTATTTCCCATGAATTAGATAATTTTGTGTTTGTATCTCTCCTAACTTTACTCAGCATGACACTCCCCATATCCACTCACATAGCAGCATTGCATGATCTCATCTGTTTTTACAACTAGGTAATATTCCATTGGATATATATATCATAGATTATATATCATAGATAGATAGATATTTATATTAGATATAGATATAGATAAATATAGATATATATCTATCTATATTAGATATATATCATAGATAGATAGATATCTAATATAGATAGATATATATCTATGGTTCTATTTTTGATCGTTTCTACATTGAGTTTACTGAATGAATAGAAAGCAAGCAAGAGGGATATGATACTATTAAACCAGTAGCTCTCACAGTAATTAGAGTTACTAAGATAGGATACAATAGAAAAAAGTCTTATTTCCAGTTCTTTGGTGGTAGGACCAGAAACCAGAGGTTTAGATCATGTGTGCTTTGTTATGGACATCTGAGGACAGGCCTGGGTGTGATTAACAAAACTGAAAATGTTTTGAACATGTGAGGTACTCTCTCTCTCTCTCTCTCTCTCTCTCTCTCTCTCTCTCTCTAAGTGTGAATGATAAATATTCTTGACCATTCTTGGGGCGTGTGGAAGGTAAGTGCAAAAAATTAAAGCATAACCACATTTTTATATTAGTCCTGTCATTTCTTTCCACATAAAGTCCTTTCTCTTATCGGACAGTTGCGTTCATTAAGAGTGCCCAACTTGGGGCCAGAGCGACAGTCCAGCGGGTAGGGCGTTTGCCTTGCGCGCAGCCTGCCCACGCCGGCCGGGTTCGATCCCGGCATCCCATATGGTCCCTCGAGGCACCACCAGAAGTAATTCCTGAGTGCAGAGCCAGGAGAAACCCCTGAGCGTTGCCGGGTGTGACCCAAAAAGAAAAAAAAAGAGTGACCAACTTGACCATTACCTGTAGAATACGTAGACAGTTGGACGTCCAAGTCTGAGCTTTTGTCCCAGTTTAGAAATGGTAGAAGGAAAGTCAAGGTAAAGACTTACAGAGTGGAGGCGGGCCAAATAGCTTCTGCTAGTCCAAGGGGGACGTAAGGGGAGAGACAGAGACAGAGACAGAGACAGAGACAGAGACAGAGACAGAGATTATGAACTCCAGACCCACTTTACCTTCCCTAGGCCTCAGACTTTACTTTTTTTTTTCTTTATGGGTTACACCGGGAGATGCTCACAGGCTACTCCTGACTCTGCTCAGGAATTACTCCTAAGCGGTGCTGGGGGGACCATATGCTTGGGATCGAATCCGGGTCGGCCGCATGCAAGGCCAGCGCCCTACCTGCTGTACTATGGCTCCGGCCCGGCCTCAGATTCTAAGTCAAAGAGAAACCAGTTTGTAGCGGGTGCTTAGACCCCAGCCCTAAGGCAAGTCCTCCCAGGAATACAAGCAATGCCCTGGCCACCTTCCCCTGGAAGTTCCTGCGCAATCTGCCGGGGAGCAGGGACCGAGTCTGGTCTCCCGGGTCCTTTCTGGGTTGGCTGAGTGAAGCCACACAGAGGTTTCGGTGCGGTCAGAGCACCAGCGACTCGAGCATCGCCCGCACGAAGCTTGCCGGCTTGGCAGCATCTCGGGCCCAGGCCAGACCCAGGCATCCGGCTCTAGGTGTGTTTCGCCGGCACGTAGAAGTTTGAGACAGGCGACGGCCAGGTGCTAGCTAGGGGGCCGCGTGCCAGACCCGCCCCTCTGCTCGCGGCTTTGCACTAAACCCAGACCTGCAGGAGTCCTGCACCTAATCTCCCCAAACCTGGAGTTCGCGGGGTCCTGGGCGCGCGGGGGCTGACCCGCCCGTTGGGGAATGCAAAGCGTGATTGTATTAGCTAAAGGTTGCTCTCTCCAGGGGGCTCCGCGCTGCAGACCCTCCCCTCCGATCCAGGGGGCTCCGCGTTGCAGACCCTCCCCTCCGACCCAGGGGGCTCCGCGCTGCAGACCCTCCCCTCCGACCCAGGGGGCTCCGCGCTGCAGACACTCCCCCTCCGACCCAGGGGGCTCCGCGTTGCAGACACTCCCCTCCGATCCAGGGGGCTCCTCGTTGAGACACTCCCCTCCGACCCACCCCCCCACACTGCTCCACCCCCACCCCCCGCAGCTGCTCCAGCCTCCACTCCCGCCGGCTGCCGCGAAAACCCCGGAGCCGCGGCGTGTGCGCGTGGACAGTCCTGGAGGCAAAGTCGGGGAGCTGGGCATGCTCAGTAGCCGGGGAGGCTGGGGTGGCGAGTAGAAAGCTTGGGCTCTGCCCACCACCCCCTCCCGCTGGCCCCCGACCCTCTTGCCCCTACCCAGCCCGTAGTAGTTGCCCGGCGTGCGCCAGCCGGGACCAGGAACATGGCGCTCCCAGCGTTGTAGCAGTGGAGGAGAAGCGGGAGGCACCGCCGTTCGCTGACAGCCAGCCACCAGGTAGGCTTGAGCTCCTGGCCCGGTAGCCTGGGTGGAGGTCGGAGCTGGGAGGGGCGCGTGTGGGATGAGCGCGGCTGGGACCCCCAAGGCATCCTGCTTTGCCCGGAGAGGATGAGAAGCGGACATCTGTGACAGCGCGCATTTGTGCATCTCCTAGGAGATGCCAAAGGCTGGGGACCGGCTGGCTGGAGAAAAAGGGATGCAGGGACCGCCTCTCCCCCAGCCCCCACCACCCCGGATCCCCGCCACACAGAGCCCTGCGCAGCTCCCCAATTTCGGCTGCCTACGGGTCAAATAAAGGATAGTTGCATTCGGCTGGGTGGCAGGGGATGGGAGGGGAACCCCTGGTACCAGTCCGGGAGCGCGCTGGTCCCCAGGACTGCTGGCAAGCCCGGCACCAGTTCTTTGTGTATACAGCCGTGCCCCCCCAGGGGGTGCCACGATGCTGGTTTCTCCTGAGCAGTGTTGGACATCTTGCTAGGGCTGGATTCCGTATGGTTTTTGTCTCTTAGCAGGTGCGGGATGAAAGATGGAATAGCTCAGCCTTTATTGGAGTATGTTTTCCTTTGTTACTTGCCCTGGTGTGTATGCGTGGTGACTTGTAGTGGAGAGAGAGAAAGAGAGAGAGAACTTATGCTCGTGGGCACCGCTGTGGACAGAGGTCCTTGGTTCCAAACTCTTGTCAAAATCATGTGCGGTGCCAGCCTCATTTGGGGTAAACTTGCAAAGTCTAGAGATAATCAGCGCCCAGTTTGGGAAAGAAGCGAGTGAACACCCGTGTGTGTGTGTGTGGTGTGTGTCCCTGTCCCTGTGTGACTGTGTGTGTCTGTGTGTGTCTATGTGTGAGAGTGTGTGCCCCGCACGTGCTTGTGTACTTTAAACATGGGATATGAGTTAATTTGACATGAGATATCAGGGAATTTGGGTCATCTGGGCAATGTGTGGCAGTTTCTTTTTTAAACCAAATAATCTTTAATATGAGAGAGAGAGAGAGAGAGAGAGAGAGAGAGAGAGAGAGAGAGAGAGAGAGAAAAAACTGGACACAAAGCCAGAGAAAAGTGTCCTTATTAATAGTGATAACAGTGATTACACTTAGGGGAAAGTGGGGATCCTGGCATGCCCTGGGTTTCTCCTAAACATAGCCATAGTGTCTTAGATTACTCAATACCTCTCAGAGTTTTTGAGTTGGTGGCAGATAAAATCCTACCTGAGTCCAGCTGAGCAGGAACTCTTAGAAGCCTTTCCTAAACCAGAGTTCTGTGAAACTGATGAGCCACAATAACACCCTTGACTTATGTTTGCTTAGCTGTCATATCCAGCAGCACAACTCACTAAGTTGGGCGAGAAGGTAAATTTCGATTATTTCTTTATTATTTAAGGGATGGCCATCTGTGACTATGAAGTTTAGCAACACTTTTCCTTCGTGTTTATACTATTTATTTTTATGGTCTCCTTAGGTGGCACCTAAGGAGAGTCAGTGTCATCAAAATGAGATGGTAAATGGTTGAGGAAAATGCATTTCAATAAAGTAAAGCTATAAATGTCCAATCTGATGATAATACCTTGACTTGGAATACATATGTGCAAAGCAGTAGCACTGCTAATAGAAGCAATAGAAATTGATGGCAAGTTCATTGACAGAAGTGATCTTAGAATCAAATTTTGGTGCTTCTCTATGCATATCTATAGATCGGTTATATTTTGTCCCAATGGCTTATCTTGCAAATAAGTGTAGGCTTTAATTGCAGGCATTGAAAACGGTTTGGCAGTGTCTTTCTTCACTTTGTCACTTGCTAAATGTTCCAGATGCAAAAGAAAGATCTATTATCTTGGTGATGAGACAGAGCTGAGTTTGACCTCAGGCTCTTCAATTTTTACCTTTGGGATCTATTTGGAAGTTACTTAACTTGACAACTGTCAGTCTCTTCCTGTACAAAGCAAGCCTAAAAATAATTATAAGACCTATCCGCGTGAGTGGGTATCGGGATTACCCATAGTAACCAAGACATTAAGAGTAGTGACCATTATAAGAAGTAAAGCAGGTGTTTGTTGAACGTATACTATGTGCTGTGCTCAACTAATTAGGTTCCGACAAGTGATCACATGCATTTCCCTGTATTAGTTTCCTAGGGCTGCTATAAGAAGTTACCAAAAACAAGGTGGTATGAAACAATAGGAATTTTTTTTCTCTCTCAGTTCTGCAACACATTGGCAGGACCATGTTCCCTGAGAAGTCCCTAAAGGAGCATGCATTCTTGCCTTTTCTGGTTGTCCAAGGTGTTCCTGGACTTGAGGGAACAGAATTCCAGTTTCTGTTTCCCTTATCACATGACAATCTTCTTTCTTTGTATCTGTCCTGTGTTCAAAGTTACTCATCTTAAGGAGCTGAATAGAATGGATTTAGGACCTACCCAATTCATGATGATGTCATCTTAACTTGTTATCTGAAAGACCCTGTTTCCAGATATGGTCACATTTGCAGGTTCCAGATAGGCAAGAATTTTGCGTTTATATGTGAGTGGACAGATATGGTGATATTTAGCCCAGAAGACCAATATTCCTATTGTCTGTGCTTCAGAACATTAATGCTATGTCTGCATATGAGCAGACAATTTGTGCATTCAGGAAATACTTAAAAGATTGTTTCATCCAGCTAACCTAACTTGAAGTTTCATTTACCTAAACATGAAAAGAAACATGAGCATTCAGAATACCTCAGAACAGGCGAGGTATTCTGAATGCCAGATTTTACTTTGAACATTTAGACAATCACAAACCTCAGTCTTATACTCACTTTCAAGAAAATTTCTTTCTTTCTTTCTTTCTTTCTTTCTTTCTTTCTTTCTTTCTTTCTTTCTTTCTTTCTTTCTTTCTTTCTTTCTTTCTTTCTTTCTTTCTTTCTTTCTTTCTTTCTTTCTTTCTTTCTTTCTTTCTTTCTTTCTTTCTTTCTTTCTTTCTTTCTTTCTTTCTTTCTTTCTTTCTTGCTTTCTTTCTTTCTTTCTTTCTTTCTTTCTCTTCCTTCCTTCCTTCCTTCCTTCCTTCCTTCCTTCCTTTTCTTCTTCTTCTTCTTCTTCCTTCTTCTTCTTCCTCCTTCTTCCTTCTTTCCCTTCCTTCCTTCCTTCCTTCCTTCCTTCCTTCCTTCTTCCTTCCTTCCTTCCTTCTTTTTTCTTCCCTTCCTTGGGTCACACCCGGCAATTCTCAGGGGGTTACTCCTTGCTCTGCACTCAGGAATTACTCCTGGCAGTGCTCCGGGGACCATATGGGATACCGGAGATCAAACCTGGGTCCACCATGGGCAATGCAAATGCCCTGTGCAAGGCAAACGCCCTACATGCTGGACTATCGCTCTGGCTCCCAGGAAAATTTTTTAAATGTTACCTTCCTCCCTTTTTGCTGCATTAAGGAAACAACATAAACATATGAATCTTCTAGTAAAAATGGCAATAGCAACAAAAGGTCACAATCTTGACGCCTTTCATGGTAAATAGCATTGCTAATGCTGGGGTTGCCGTCAGGAGCCTGAAGAATCACCTTTGACACCTCCATTTCCTTTACCCTCCACATTCAATAACATCACTTAGTCATGTGATACACGTCTCTCTACTAAATTAATAGAGTCCTTCCCCTTCCACTCCCTCATCACCCCCGCCCCCAGTCAAACATCAAACATCAAGACATCTCGCACCTGGACTATCATAACTTTTTGACAAGACCCCTGGGTTATTGCCTAGCCCCTCCAATATCTCATCCAGAACAGATAACATGATGTCAGTTCTCTTCACAAAATGTTTCCACATTCCTAGGACTCATTCCAAAAACTCACAGAGCTCCAGGTCCTTGGCCAACCTCATGTTGAGCGTCTTCACCTCTTGCTGTTGTCACACCTGTCCCATCCTTAAACATCCTGAGCTCTTCCTCTTGGGGACTTTACCCTGTGTAAGCTGTACTCCTCTGACCCTCATTGGCCTCCTGCCCACCATCCAAATACTTTATCATCCCACTATTTTCTTCTACATCACTGATCACAAGTTTCTTTTTTTTTTTCTGGCTCTTTTTGTTTTGGAGCCATATTAAGTGATACTCAAGCTTACTCTGGGCTCTGCTCTGAGATAATTCCTGGAGAACCATATGTAGTGCTGGGAATCTAACCCCAGTTGGCTGCATTCAAGGCAAGCTCCTTACCTACTGTTCCTTCTCTCTGGCCCTTTGTTTGACTTTTTTGAATTTCAAATCTTTTCACTTTAATATCTGTAAATTTTGTGCTAGTTCTTTGCATGTAGAAGATAATAAAAGCTCTGAAATAATGAATTCTGCTTTCAAACATTTTATGTGCAATTTAAGTCTATTTTATCCCAGAAACTCCCCCCCACATTCCTAACTTCATATGAAAGAACATTTTAAGAACCTCATTTTTACTTCCAGAGAGGACTGTTTTTGACTTTAACTTGGTTTTAACAGCAAAGGATTGAGTCAAAATATTTTCTGGCATTTGAGACTTTTGTAAAAATACATCTGTCTGTAAATACATATTTCACAAGTATTTATTGGACATTTGTATTTGCCTTGCTAGTCTCTAGTAAGATGACGGAAATGGACTTTTAGCCTTTGCAAGATTAATAGCAACAGCAATGATAACCATATAAAGTTTAACTATGATAGAATTTACTGAACTTCTGTTACGTGTCACATTTTCTTTAGTGTCTTTCCCTACTTGTTATTAAAGATACCCATTCCTTTTGTCATTCCTAGTAACATGGCATACCATACTTGAATTTAGAATTAGTGGATATTATCCTGATTTTTTTTTTTGTTTTTTTGGGTCATACCCAGCAATGCTCAGGGGTTACTCCTGGCTCTGCACTCAGGAATTACTCTTGGCGGTGCTTGGGGGACCATATGGGATGCCGGGGATCAAACCCGGGCCGGCATGGGTCGACTGCGTACAAGGCAAACGCCTTACCCACTGGGCTATTGCTCGGGCCCTATCCTGATGTTTTAAGATAGTAAATTTATGCTTATTTGGGGGGGAAATAATATACTGAAGAGTAAACCATTGCTTTATGAATATATCTAGATGGATCTTGTTCTACTTAAAAATCATCCTGTCTTCATCTCTGGGGCTATAATAAGAGACAAATTGCACTCTCTTTAGGAGAATAAGTCCCTATGTGTTTCTGTCTTCCGTTGGCAAAATTCTTAGTACGCAGCAGAATTGCTTGATTCTGCTTGATCCAAGTGAGGCTGCCTCGATGTCTTTCACATTCAGAGCCCTTCTGGAATGGTCCTGAAAAGCAGGAATGAATACTCCAGGGAAATAAATTGTAGTTCAAGTCAGGAACACAGGTTACATTTTGATTTCATGGGTGATCCCATTTTATGTTTTTAAAGTCATTCTCATAAAAAGGTGATTTTTAAAAAAAAATAATCGAATGTTTCATATACCTAAGCGTAAGTTTTCACCTAAGTTACCAAAGTCAGACATCATCTTAATTTTGTCTAAAGTACCTGATGCAAAATTAAATCAATGAAAACCTAAAGGAATATAAAGTTTCAGTAAAGTGGTTGGATATAAACTATATATTCAAACCCAATATATATTTATCAGCCAAAAATATTAGAAAATCATTCTACTTAGAAAGCCAAAATAGGGGCCGGAGCGATAGTCCAGCGGACAGGGTGTTTGCCTTGACGTGGCCGGCCAGTGCAGGCCCGGGTTCGATCCCCGGCATCCCATATGGTCCCCCAAGCACCTCCAGGAGTAATTCCTGGGTGCAGAGCCAGGAGAAACCCCTGAGCATTGCCAGGTGTGACCCAAAAAAAGCAAAAAAAAAAAAAAGCCAAAATAAATTACTTGCAAAAACAGAAAATGTATGCCATTGGGCTACATTGGCACGTGATAGGGTCCAATGGAAATGTTACTGGCGCCCGGCTTGAGCAAATCGATGAATAACTAGATTCAAGTGATCAAGTGACTACAATCTGTAGTAGTTATACAACTACTGTGGGAACAATAGTTTATAGCTATTTATAGCCTAGTATAGAATCATACTCAGTGTTTGAAAAATAAATGCAATGGGGAAAGCATTTAATTTAATTTAATTTATTTAATGAAGTCATTTATTTATTTTAAAATATTTTATAATACCACTGTGAGATATACAATTACAAAGATGTTCATGTCTGGGTTTCGGCCATACAGTGTTCCAGCACCCATCCCTCCACCAGTGCCCATTTCCCACCACCAATGTCCCTGATTCCCTGCCCCCTCCCTAGCCTGCCTCTATGGCAGGTTCTTTTTTTTTAGTTTTTTTTTAAAGTATTTTATTATACCACTGTGAGATATACAATTACAAAGATATACAATTAAAAAGTTCATATTTGGGTTTTTGGTCATACAGTGTTCCAGCAACCATCCCTCCACCAGTGCCCATCTCCCACCACCAACGTCCCCAGTTCCCTCCCCCATCCCCCAGCCCGCCTCCATGGCAGGTTCTTTATTTTTTTCCCTTTCTCTCTCTTTCTCTTTTCCTTCCCTTCCAGACTATGGATTACAGAACATACATTAAAGGGTTGTCATGTGTATCTTTTTGCCTGCATTTAATGCTAGTTCTAGGTTGGTATTAGTACTCTCGACAATTGTTAGCACACTGTTCCATTTTCTGTCTTACCTAATATGGCAGGTTCTTTATCTCTTTTCTCTCTTTCTCTTTCTCTTTCTCTCTCTCTCTTCCTTCTCTTGTACATTGTCTATTGCAATACATACATTTAGAGGTTATCAGGTGTATCTTTTTGCTTATCTTCAATGGTCTGTTCTAGTCTGATATTCACTTTTGACAATTATTAGCACACTGTTTCTTTCTCTGTCTTACCTAACCTCTGACTCCCACACATTTGTGGTAGATTCCACCTTTGACAAGATGTCCTGATCCCTGTTTTGCCTGATGTTGATATTGGTATCATTATATAAATACATATATATATGTATTTATTTATATTTATCTATATTATGCAATAAATGCAGTCATTCCATATCTGTCTTTTTCTTTCTGGCTAATTTCACTCAGCATGTTCCTCACCATGTCCATCCATTTATAGGCAAATTTCATAGCTTTATTTTTCCTAACAGCTGCATAGTATTCCATTGTGTAGAAGTACCAAAGTTTCTTTATCCAGTCATCAGTTCTCAGGACTGGTTGGGAAAACATTTTAAAACTGGAGTATTTCACAAAACAGTGTCAGGGAAGTTGGCTAAGTATGTAGAAAACATAATTAAGAACCGCTGTTTACATGATTCACTAAATTCCAATTAAATTGGAAGTTTTATCTTTCTGGTGAGGAACTAAGTTAGTAGAAAATAGGCTAGTAGAAAATTTAACTGATTTTAGGGGAAAGACTTTTTGATATATAAAATTAATGGAAATAACCACAAAGCAAAAGATAGGTTTTACATAATGTTTATAGAAGAATATATTTTATCATAATTATTTGGTTTGGGGTAAAACCTAATGGAACCCTGGGTTTACTCTTGGATCTGTGCTCAGGAATTAATCCTGGCAGGACTTGAGATATCATAATGGGTGATATTGACTGAACCCAGGTCTGTCATGTGCAAGGCCAGTGTTAGATAGGATAGATAGATCATTCCCACTGTACTATCTATCCTATCACTTGAACATATATTAAACTTTCCCATGCAAAAGATAAAAACAAAAGCCAGGAAATAATCATGGAGAATATTGACACCTAACTGGATGATATAGTAATAGTGCAATGAAAAACACTTGCATATTAGTAAGTAGACATTATCACCCCAATGGAATTTTCCTGTTATCTAAATAAATGATTCAAAAGGGACTAATAAAAAGAACATCATTTATTTAATAAGTTTTATGGTTTTTGGTTTTGGAGCCACACCTGCCAGTGCTCAGGGGTTACTCATGGCTCTGTGCTTAGGGAATTACCTCTGATGGGTGATGGGGGACCATATAGAATGCAGATGATGGAACCCCAGTTGGCCACATGCAATAAAAAGAACCCTACCTACTGCACTATCCTTCCAGCCCTATTTAATAAAAATTCTGCTATTAATCACAGAAGTGCAAATTGAAACAAAAAGAGAGATGCCATGTTTTTTGTATTAAAAAGCAAAAAAAAATGTTAAAAGAACATCCAGTGATAGCAAAGATACTGTGAGAAATATATTCTCATTTGCAACAGTAGGAAAAGTTGCATTATATAACACATCTGTTATGGTGGAAAATAGTTCGATTTTTTTTTCTTTTTTTGGTCACACCTCGCAATGCTCAGGGGTTACTCCTAGCTTTACACTCAGGATTTACTTCTAGCTGGTGCTCAAGGGACCATATGGAATGCCAGGTAATTGAACACGTGCTGGCAGTGTGCAAGGCAAATGCCCTACCTGCTGTGCTATCACTCTGGTCCCTGAAATTTATTTTGAAAAATTCAACAACTTCAAATTATTTGACACTATTGTTTTTCACCCTTTTTAATTTTATTCTCTAAGGAAGTAGGTAAATGCTCGAGATGAGAGCCTTCTACTGAGAGTATACCACCTACACGGCAAAGCCTGACAAGCTACCTATGTTTTATTTGATATGCCAAAAACTTGTAACAATTATGGACCTCAATTCCATAACCTGAAGTATGGTTTGTGGCTCTTACTGTCCCTGGAGCAAGCAGATGCCCTTGGGCTACACTTGCTTGCAACAGGATGTATGGAGATGTTACTGGTGCCCTCTTGAGCAAATTGATGAACAATAGGAAGGCAATGATACAGTGATGCAGTGAAGGAAGTAGGTACAGCCAAATTTTATAGAGGAGATCGCCTATTATTTCAAGTAACACAAATTGTAAAAATCCTACATAACTGAAAATTTGGGCTAGTTAAAATATTTAAATTTCCAGATTGTAAGTATTAGAAGTGATTATTTTGCCAGATAGTGACCTGGAACAGCTTTCATTACAATTTTAAGTATAAGTAATCAATCTATTGCAGTATTGCATTGCAATAATGTTTTATCAAATGGAAATATTTTATAGGCATATAAAAAATGGAACAAAAACTAAAGCATTAACAATCCCGGTGGTAGAAATATGGATCTAAATTAATTTTTATATTTTTCTGAAGTTTTTAAAATTGAATGATAACATATTTTGTGAATCAGAGAAATTAACACTATTTTACAAATATGATAGTGATACATATTCATGTCATAATTATTCATTTATGTAATAAACATTCATTGATTACCTTATGTTAGGGGCTCTGCCAAATGTAACAGCAGTGGCTCTTGGTTTGCATGCAAATGAGAGATACTGTCTAACTTGAACAAAATAAAATTTACTAGAATGTTATCAGGTAGCTAACAGAACTGGCTAGGAATGGGACAGGAATTGGCAAAGTAGGAAGCATTTAGGCAGAGCAGAGGAGAGTGGGCAAACCCTGACTCTCTAAATCTAGTGTATAAACACTGTAGTACAGAGCAACTCAATGTCTGAGAAGATTTGCTTAGAGTCCTTGAACCTTTAATAATTAAAGAAAGCATTTCATTAATCAACCAATCTTAACTGTACAATACTCTCAAATCCTCTGATTCATCATTTCTGTTCATGCAAATTTTGGTTTGTGAAATGTGTTCACTGTTTTACTGTTTTCAATATTATGGTTTGCTAAATAATCAAAATCAGTATTTGTTGTTTGTATAGGAAATGTAGGAACCTGGCAATGCTCAGGGGCTACTCCTGGCTCTGCACTCAGGAATTACTCCTGGCGGTGCTTGGGGGATCATATGGGATGCCGGGATCGAACCCAGGCTGGCAGAGGCCGGCTGCGTGCAAGGCAAACGCCCTACCCGCTGGGCTATCGGCTCTGCTCCTTGCTCTCCCTATGCCTAGCTGCTCGTGAGGCGCCCAGGAGGCATGGCGAGTTCTAGCCCTGGCCTGCCACCCCACAGAGCCTCACAACAAGCCAGACCACCCTCCCCTACTCCATGGGGCCCGCCATTTTCCACATCAGGACTTCCCTCTCGTCACAACTCCACCCAGCAGACCAGACTATTACAGCCCGCTTCATCCACACCCACCCTGCAGCAGTTTTTTTTCAATCCAGCCCAGGTGTGCTGAACCAGAGACTCTCAGACATGGGGCAGAGCTGCTCCTTGCTCTCCCTGTGCCCAGCTGCTCGTGAAGCGCCAGGAGGCATGGCGGGTTCTAGCCCTGGCCTGACACCCCACAGAGCTTCACAACAAGCCAGACCACCCTTCCCTACTCCACGGGGCCCGCCGTTTTCCACATCCGGACTTCCCTCTTGTCACAACTCCACCCAGCAGACTGGACTATCACAGCCCGGTGGCGCGTGGTTCATCTATAAATGCTTTATTTAGAGGTGACTACAACAGTATGCCACCCGCACGGCAAGCCTCACAAGCTGCTCGTGTAGTATTTGATATGCCAAATCACTGTCACTGTATCACTGTCTTCCTGTTCATCATCGATTTGCTCGAGCGGGCACCAGTAACATCTCCATATGACCTGACTCATGCAAGTAAAACCCAAGGGTACCCGCTTGCTACAGGAACATAAAGAGCCTCAAACCATTCCATCAGGTCATGGGAATGAGGTAATTGTTACTGGTATCTGGCATATCAAATACGACACGGGTAGCTTTGCCAGGCTCTGCCATGAGGGTAGCATACAAAACAAAGAATATTTTCAAGAAAAACTCTATTTGACTATCCCAGTAACATTTATATTAGGTCATTCCCTTGACCTAATATAATGGTTTGAGGCTCTTTATGTTCCTGGAGCAAGCAGATGCCTTTGGGTTCTACTAGCATGAGACAAGACATATGGAGATATTACTGGTGCCCGCTCTAGCAAATAGATGATTAACGGGAAGATAGTGATAGTGATAGTGATAAGAAATGTATCTTATTTTTTAGTGGTTTGTTTGTTTTGGGAGCCACAAGTGTTGCAGGTGTGACTGTGGTACCTGGCTGCATCGGCAGGTGGCAGACTGAAGACAGGCTTGTCTACAACCAGGGCTCTGCCCTGTGGGCCCAGGAGGCGGTTGACGGTCTGACATAGTAAAAGATTGGGCCCCATGGGATGAAACCAGAGCCATGGCAGAGCCATGGCAGAGCCTGGCAAGTGACCCATGGTGTATTGATATGCCAGAAACAGTAACAATAATGGACCTTATTCCCAACAAATGGAGGCATTACTGGTGCCCTCTCAAGCAAATCAATGAACAGCGGGAAGACAGGTGACATTGCTAGTGACAAGTGACCTAGCTATGATCAGGATTTGCTCCTGGCTCTGTGCTCAGGGTTCACATTTGGTACTGCTTGGGGAACCATATGGATACCAGGGATCAAAACAAGGATCAAACTTATGCAAGGCAAACTCCCTAGCCACTGATTTAGTGCTCTAGCCCCATAGTTTATATTTTAAAAAATTGTCAGTTATTGGATTCCCTTTACCAATTTTCCAGGAAATTGACATTTGTGTCACCGACAATGAAGTGAACCTCTGTTTTTTCTATAAAACACTGGTTCTTTTAACTCTCCATTACTCTCCTGTTCACATTCATCAAGAAGAGTTTATCCAAACATTATTCTTCACTCATAGAATAACCAGTTATGGAATTCGGGAGAGACAAAGAGGAGAGAGAACTCATTTCCTTTTACCTTTAGTGTGAAATATAAGGTGACAATTGTTGGCCTTGCTTTTCAATTCAAATTCAAATTCAGATTTGACATACCACTTAATAAACTAGCAATTTTCTAGATAGAACTTGATCCCCTTGTTCTTAAGTGCTGGTCAGGTCATTTGACTCATGCAATGAAATGAGTCTGTGTAAGACTGATTTTCTGGCTAATTGTTCCTAACTGCCGAGTCTATTACCTCTTTGCCTAGATTGGATCAACTGTGGTTTACTGACCCAAGAAAAGAACTTCTTGGCAAGGAAAGAATGGAAAATGTATATTTTATCTACTTAAAAAGAAAAATTCTTCCTCCAGAGTAAGATCAGTTGTTGCATGGTATAATTTAACCTCCAAAAATATAAACGGTAATAAGTCAGGGGAGGTAAAGAAAAATAAATCTTATGTATACCAAATGTAAAGTACTTTCCTCAGCCTTGTGGCTTTAAGATAATGTTCTTCCCTTGGTCTTGAGGACATGGAAACAGTGGAAGAGCTTTTCTAGTAATATGTAACAGCTATTTATGATTTAAGTTAAATGGTTCTTTTATAAGAGATTTTAAGATAATACCTACCTCCACATTAAGTCCCATCTCCTTGTATCTCCAAATCAAGTTCATGTTCTCTCCTCTAGTTTATACTTCCTACATTTCATCCATTTAATTTTCCTATGCATGCTCTCTCCTGTAACCCTGCCATTCTCCCAAGCATTTCCCACTTAGACCTACATTAATCTCTTTGTCGTTTTTCCCACCCCACCCCCAAATGGACACCTCTCCATTGAAAAGTCTTTTAAATTTTCTATTATAGTTGAGAGAACACAATTATAGTAGTGTTAACTTTCTTGGTTTTGATAAACAGTTACTAGACTATCACGAAATTATCCCAGACCTTTACCCCGGTCTTTTTGTCACCTTTAATTCACTTATTTCTTGCCTCTTCTCTCCGGTGCTTGGTATCTTTAGTTTTGGAGTCAAAGACCAAGGGTCTAACTTCATTTTGTCTATTCCCTTGTTTTGTTTCTCTGTATATGACAATGAGTTCTATCATCGCGTTGTTCTATCGCTGACATTGTTCACTTAACATCCACTGCTTCCATCCACATTGCGACAGACATCAGGATATAACTTTTCTTACAGCTCTGTAATATATCACTGCATATATACCACAATATTGTCTAATCATTTGTTGTTGGACATTTGGGTTGTTTCCACACTTAGTGTTGCAATGAACATTGGTTTGCATACATATTTTAATTAATATTTTTGTGTTTTTGTGATAGATGTCATGAAACATTAGAGACAAAAATTAATTCAAAGTGAATTGGAGACCTCAAGATTATACCATAATAGATCAAGTAATGATGAAAACTGATTAGCCACTATGCCTTCTACTCCTAACCTCTCAATCCCCTGCATGGTTCTGGGTGAATTTTCTTAAAGCATTAATCTCAGTGTTTCACAGATTCTTTTGTTATTTGAATGAAGCAAATAATAAGTTCAGGGGCAGCTTTTCAACAAGAGTAAAGAAACTCAGTCTCTTGAAAAACACTCACATTAAGGATTTGTTTAGTAAGTGCAGTTTAAAAATATTACTCCTTTTTCCTAAACCTAATATGAATATGTTTGGTTGATGATGTCACCCTGTTTTAACATCAATTGATTTTTTATTGTAAAAGCTGGTGTTTCAGTTCTTCCCAAGTCTTGGGTGCCACTTGTTTCCATAGTAACGGAGGCACTATAAAATGAGAGGGGGGGAAAAGGTGCAAATGGTTGGGAGGTAAATATATCAAAGAAAGAAGTCTGGGCAAGGGATTTCCCCATGTGGTTCCCCAGGTCTTTTCAGACTTCTGGTTTCATGTTTCTGTGAAAGGTTTCCCAGGGACAAAAGATTCTAGGGTGATCACTGCAAGAAATTTCAAGGGCAATAAGTAGATATTCTTTATGACAGCAGTTTGCCTGTTTGCTTCAGTGTGGATCCTTGTGGGTAGTACTTTAGTTAGCATATTATCAGTCTTTTTATCCTTGAAAGAAACACCACAGAGAGCCTACTAACAACTATGACTCAGGGAACAATAACTACAGATGTTATATCTGAGAAATATGCTGAGCTGCTTTAAACCTGGAAGATGCAGAACACTGAATTCTTTGGGTAGTAAGCATTTGACAGTGCTTTACTGGCTTTTCAAACTCCTGACCTAAATACATTTAGTTTGGCACATATGGTGTAAACTTCTAAAGATCTAGATTTCTGACCTTTCTCTTTAAAAATCATACATGCATGTAAATGTAAAATGTGTTCAAACACCAGTGTTTCCTCACTGCAACTTTCTTTTTTGTGAATTTTTTATTGCTTTTTTATTATAACTCTGTGAGATAGAGTTTTATAAATTTATATTTATAAAATATATATATTTATATATTTATAAAGCTGTTTATGATTGGATTTCACAGTCATTTACAATGTTGCAGCACCATTCCTCCACCAGTGCACATTTCCCACCACCAATGTCCCCAGAGTCCTTCCCCCACCCCGTCCTGCCTCTATAGCAGGTACTTCCCTCTTCTCTCTCTCTCCCCCCTCTTTCCCTCTCTCTCTCTCTCTCTCTCTGTCTGTCTCTCCCATCTCTTACACATTGACCTCACTGCAACTTTCTTTCTCAAACTCTGCCCCAGAAATCATCAACTACTGATGTGTAACAGCATTTCATCTTACTTGTTTCTATCGTCCCCAGTTCTTAAAGACTTGAACTTGATATTTTTGCATTAGAGAAAAGGGTCGCTCTATTTTTTTATTTATATACTTGTTACTGTTGTTGTTTTTGGGCCACACTAATGATGCTCAGGGTTGTTCTATTTTGGGCCAATTTTATCCTTCTATATAGCTGCTTCTTAGTCTCATTTCCTGAAAATGTGGAATAATTTATTTAGTGCTTATAAAACCAAAGGAATTTTATAAAGATTCAGTTTTAAGATTTCACTCTAGGAAGACCAATCTAAAGTTAAGCCCCCTTGCACACAGGAAATTTATTTCAAAGGATAAAATGTGAAGATACTTGCAGAAATATTTGTTTAGTTACATAGGTTTAGTATGTAGCTTTTTAGCAATTTTCCAACATTGGATAATAATTAAAAACACACTAGTTTCCTTTTAATAGAAAGATATATATTGTCTTGAGGTGGCTGGTGGATTATTAAAATTACAAGGATGTTGTCATGTTTCATATATTATCACCTGGGAAATATAAAACATTCACAATGCAAGATATGCCCATTGAAGTGAAATTGGACTTGTAAAACTGCATACTTTCTATAGAATGATTGGAAAAATATCAAAATCAATATTGGAATCAACCAGTGTAATTGAGAATAATGATATCACTGCACATTACTAAAAGAGTAATGAAAAACAACTGAGACAGAAAATTCCAGTTGTCCTTAGAGTTTACATTTACTTGAGCTAGAGGAGTGAAAGTAGAATTGATAAAGTGTTTCCCTGTTTCTTTTCAGAAAGAAAATTTTGTTTTAAGCATTATAATAGTACAGTTTACCTGTTAAAGACAGTTATCTTGGGAACCAAAGTGAAAATACAGAAGGTAGGGCAATTGCCTTGCACATGGATAGCTCAAGTTTATTTCCTGAGACCCTGAGCCTTACTAGGAGTGATCTCTGAGCACAGAGTCAGGAGGTAAATCCTGAGCACTGCTGGATATGGTCCAAATTTTTTCCACCAAGTACCCCACCCCTTCTCACTAAAATAAAGATAGTCATCCTTTTCACTAAAGTCAGGGTGTACAACTAAGGTAGACATCATTGTAAAACCTTTGTAAAACATTGCAAAACCTTTAATTTAACACACATTCAGAGTGCGCCACTATATTTTGGGGGTGACACTTCAACATGCATGGTAACATTACAATCTCTCCTATGAAGCTAGCAAGGCTACAGATGTGATATGGCCCATGCCTTAAATACATGAGCCCTTGAATTTGATCCCAGGTACCTCTCCTATGATCTCTTATGCATGTAGATACAGCAAATAACATATTTAATAAGCGATCATATAGAATGTTGGAAAGTGATCTGTACTTTGAAAAAATAAAAGAGTGGGTGAAGGGAAATCAGGGAAACTGATCAAGAAAACTTTCTATAAGCCAAGCAAGGGATGATGATTAGACCATACTTGTAGCGGCAAAATTGGTGAATAGTGACCCATTACTTAGATTTTGAAAGTATTTCCTCAGGATTGGGTATGGGTTATGGAAGAGTCAAAGATTGCTTGAAGGATTTTAACCTGAACATCTAGAAGAGAAAAATTTGACTTCAGCTAAGAAATAAAGAGTTGGGTAGGGAAGAAATACATTTCTGGGGAAAAAATCAACAATTTAGCATTGGGTATGCTAATAGAGAAGTCAATTAGCTTGTGGGTTATTTGAATCCATAGTTAAAGAGATCAGGCATACCTGGCCTGGGCTTGAGAAAGACTGCTATAGGGGTGGGTCTCTGATGAACCGGACTTGTGATCAGCTCTTCTGCTGGGTGGAGCTCTGACGATCTGGGGAGTCCAGATGTGGAAAATTGTGGCCCTCATGGTGTGGGGTTCCTCTGGCTTCTTGTGAGGCTCTGCTGGGATGGCAGGCCAGAGACTCATATGGGGCAGAGCTGCTACTGGCTCTGCCTGTACCCAGCTGATCACGAGGCACCCAGGAGGGAAGGTGGGTTCTAGCCCTGGCCCGCCATCCCAGTAGAGTTTCACAAGTAGCCAGAGGAACCACCACACCATAAGGGCTGCCATTTTCCACATCTGGACTCCCCAGTTCATCAGAGCTCCACCCAGCAAAAGAGCTGATCACAAACCCAGCTCATCAATAAATGCACGAGATGAGAGGCGACTACAAGAATATTCCACCTGCACGGTAGAGCCTAGCAAGCTACCTGTGTCGTATTTGATATGCCAAATACCAGTACCTCATTCCCATGACCTGATGGAATGGTTTAAGGCTCTTTTTGTTCCTTGAGCGAGAAGATGCCCTTTGGGCTACACTGGCATGTGACAGAATGTATGGAGATGTTACTTGTACCCACTCCGAGCAAATCAATGAACAATGGGAAGACAAATGATACAAGGAATAAAAGTTAAGGAGAAAATTCTGGGCACCAAATATTAATGTGAATCTCCACGTATAGGAAGTATTTAAAGTTCCAAAACTTTAAATACTCCAAAACAGGTATTTAAAGACCGAATGAAGTAAAGCACTAAAATTTAAAGTCTGGAGACCAGGCCCACAGCTGCACAGCTTGTCCCACATGGAGCAGACCATGGAGTTTTGGAGGATGGTAAACAGCTCAGCCTCTGGCCAAGTCCAGCATAGCTCCTAGGGTTAGTAGTCACCTGCCGGGGAGGCCATGCTGGCCGGACTTGGAGTGGGGATTTGGGCTCCTCCATCTCCATGTCTGTGGGTGTGGCTATGGGCTCGCAGCCTCCATAGCCAGCAAAGACAGACAAGGGACAGACCAGACCCACAGTGCGGCCACGCAGAGGCTTAGGTAATAATGAAGGTTAGGACTAGGTCCTTCCCAGGATCTTTCACATGTATACATTGTAATGATCATTGTAGTTGCAACAAACTGGGGGAGCTTGATGGGTAATGAGGAATTATAATGTCACACTAGAACTCACTATTGAATATGCACATAGAGACTTATATCATAAACTGTTAATGTATGTAGGGCAAGTCACAAAGTATAAGAGAAAAGAGAAATACAGAGACAGAAATAGAGAGAGGGAAAGAGGAAAGAAAAAGGTGCCTGCTATAGGGCAGGCTGGGGGTGGGAGGGAAGGAGTGTTGGGACATTGGTGGCGGGAATGGGGCACTGGTGGAAGGCTGGGTGCTGGAACACTATGTGACAGAGACCCAATTATAAACATCCTTGTAATTGTATATCTCATGGTGGAATAATCACTTGTACCACTGCCTTCACGTTCTTCATCGATTTGCTCAAGTGGGCGCCAGTAATGTCTCCATTCATTGAGAATAGGGTCCATTATTGTTACAGTTTTTGGCATATTGAATACACCATGGGTAGCTTGCCAGACTCTCCCGTGGCTCTGGATTTATCCTAGGGGGCCCAGTCTGCTGTTAGGCTTGAAGCATTCTCGTCTCTTTCCTTTTTATCCTCCTCAGTGGAGAGAGTAATTTGTAACAGGACAGATCTTCAGGTCCATTGAGTACTGGAAGAGAGAAGTGGGGTTTATAAAATGGTTCAAGATGGGGTTTAGGGTTTAGGTTGGAGTTTAGGTTTATGGGTTAATCTGGTCTATTTTGTTCTTGCATTGACTCTAAATTTCTGGAACGTGGTTGGCTTCTACTAAGTCTGGGTGGAAAGGGAATTTGCACAGGGGATGAGGGTGCATATTGCATATGCATTTAAACTGCATTGATCCAAGTGCCATTTAGCCTTTCTTCACCCTTTGGACATGACCTTTGGATATGACCCCTAATCTCTACTAGCTGACTCTGGTGGTTCCTGGGACCAAAGGGCCAGGGAAGTATGCTTGGGTCCTAGCATTTAGGGCCTAATCAACAATAACTGTCAGGAGTCGCCTTCAGAGCTCCTGAAAACCACTTGGAAGCTTCTTCCTAAAAAGGAAAACGTTTGGATAGAAGTAGATCCAACAGATCTAACTGAGCCAGCTGCTTTTAGCCAAATCCAATCACTTATATGGTGGTTGATTGGCAGAATTTTGAACCATGTGTTTTGCCTCTCATTCTTAGCAGACTTGTCTTCCTATTCATGAGACTACTAAGCAAGTCTCCAGGAAAGAAAGGAAGCACATCTGCCTCTTAAAGCCCCAGGTGGGCATAGGCACAGTCACTTCGGATACACTCTTCAAAACAAGTCTCAGTACAAGCCCAGATGCAAAGGTAGGGACAAAATCCTACTTGTTAAGATCTTATTGTCACATTGCAAAGTGAGTGACTACATTGGGACTCCTGCCAGATTTCAAGGGTACTCTAATTGGCATATGTTTTGTCCTTTGCAAAGACTTTTAAATCTTTTTCATTTAGAAATAGAATTTTTTGAATTTGGTTTTTGGTCCACACCTGGTGATTCTCAGGGGCTTACTCATGGTTCTGAACTCAGGAATCACTCTAGGAGGTGCTCAGAGAACCATGTAGGGTGCTGAGGATTGAACCTGGCCTGGTTGCATGCAAGGCATAAACTCTTCCTGTTGTACTATCACTCGGTCCTGGAAATAGAATTTTATTGTGAAGTGAAACTTCAACCTCATTATTCTACTATTAAGGGCAGGTTTACTACAGCCCTGCCAATCTCTTTTAATATTTGTCTCAGTGGCTATCTCTTTACATGACTAGATATTTGCTAAATTTTAACTATAACTGTCTCCTGAAGACTTAATGTTCAAAGGATAAAGTCATGGCACACAATAATTTAATTTTACTTTGACTTATAGAAAGTATACAAACAAGCGTTACAGCAATTGTAACAATACCTACAATTCTCTAAACATGAAACTTTCTACATGTTGCGTATCCTTAAAAGGCATTATGCATCATCATTATTCTTATTTTATTGCTAGTAATCGGCTGAACATTGATTTGTAGTGTTATGTATTATTGACTGGTATAATTCTCCCTTAGGTATAAAAAGATTTAATAATCTGCTTTCTTTGCCTTCCTTTTAATGACTTTTCCCCAGAAAATATTTGGAGTCAAAGATTCAAGAACAAGTAACTTATTAAAAAATTGTAAGGAGGAGAAATAAGGAAGGGAAAAAGTAACAAGGAAAGAGAATGGAGTTTGATACTGGGGAAACTCAGAAATCGTGAAAAGCTCATGCCTTAGCATTTTTATATTCAACAGGGAAAGATTTGATTTTTTTTTTTTTGGCTTTTTTGGGTCACACCGGCGATGCTCAGGGATTACTCCTGGCTCTGCACTCAGGAATTACTCCTGGTGGTGCTCTGGGGACCATATGGGATGCCGGGAATCCAACCCGGGCCGGCACAGGCCGGCCGCATGCAAGGCAAACACCCTACCTGCTGGACCATCGCTCCGGCCCAGATTTGATGTTTTAATACCATATACATTCCCGCCATTTGTGGGAGACTATTTCCAAGGGATGCTATTTTTTCTGTACTTCCGTGATTTGGAAAAGCCTCCACAAACATAAGTAAACATGTAAGTGAACACAATCAGGGTTTGCTGTATCTGCCGTTCCTTAATGTGTGCCTATAAAAGTCCAAAGATCCTCTAGAATTCATAGCTAAAAATTATTTTTTGCTAGAAAACTCTGTTAAACCACAGAATATTAGAAAAGAAAATGACGTTTTGCAGTCTAATTGTTTAGCTATCTCTCAGTATAGGTAAGGAACACGATAGGTGGGTAAAGGGCATAGAGTTGAACTGTACTGAATTTCACCTCAAAAGACTGAGATAATTTAATCATAGGTTCTGAATTAGATTCTTAAATAATTAAGCATGCAGCTGTTAAATGCTTCTAATCTTGAAAAAAAAAAAGACAGAAATAAGGCTACAATTGACCTTGTGATGAAGCAAAGAATAAAATATTCCCCAGGAGTAAATCATTTACCCATGAAATACAATTGCTTTCTTAGTAGGGCACTGATAAACCAGTTGACAAAGCAAGTCATTTATTTTAAGTATTAATGGGACTCTATATCCCAAATATGTAGTTCATGCTTTTGTCGTTTTTAAGAACACTATGAAAGTAGGGAAAGTTGGGAAAAATACTATACTTACAAAAATTTTAGTGGAATATCAATGTTTACATAAATAATAGAAATTTAAATCTAGGACTTTCTGGAAATCCCACACTAAAATTGTTTTACATGGAGAAAGAGATTTTAATAAATATGTCAGACACACATAAACACATCAAGTTGAGACTTATAGTCATATAATAAGACAATAAGACATAATCATATTTATATGTAGGTATGCAATTAATTTATTGAATTTTAATCTGGTGTTGAAATATACTGGATAATCAAGAATGAGAAATGGAATTTGGGTTGGTAGTTGGCAGCCTAGAGTGGGATTTCAACAAGTTGGTTCATTAATGACAAGAGTCAAAAAGTAGATAGGAAGACAGCATTTACAATGTACTCCATAGAGACCACTTATACCCCAAGCTGCAAGTTAATCTGACAAGCTCCTTTCTTCCCTTCCACTACTTTTTTTTTTTTTTGCTTTGTTTTGGGTCACACCTTGCGGCGCTCAGGGTTACGCCTTGCTTTTTTATTAATAATTACTCCTGGCGATACTCAGGGGACCATATGGGATGCCGGGAATCGAACCCGGTTGACCGCTTCCAAGGAAAACGCCCTACCCGCTGTACTATCATTCTGGGGGGGGCCCCGAGGCCCCTGTCCAACTACTTTTTATAGACTCTATTTGTCATATCATTCATACTTTTTATTATATGTGTCATTTAATTTTTTTTCTTTTTTTGCTTTTTTCGATCACACCCTGTGACACTCAGAGGTTACTCTTGGCTCTTCATTCGGGAATTACTCCTTGGGGACCACATGGGATGCTGAGGATCGAACCCAGGCTGGCGGCATGCGAGGGCAAACACCCTACATGCTGTGCTATCACTCCAGCCCCTGTCACTTAATTTTTTTAAATTATTTTTATTTATTTACTTTTTGCCTTTGGGGTCGCACCTAGCAGTGCCCAGGCCTTACTGCTGTCTCTGCTGTCAGGGATCAGTTATGACAAAGCTCAGGAGACCGAATGAGGTGCCAGGCATCAAGCCTGAGTTGTCTACATGAAAGGCAAGTGCCCTACCTGCTGTACTATCCCTCTGGCCTCTGTTGCTGTCATTTTTAGTTTTATATGATACTTATTATGATTTGGTAGTCCAATATTGGGGGTCTGAATGCTATAAGTGCTTCCAAATTAATGGCAATTGCTTCTTCACTTTTTCAACAATTTACACCATTTCAATTTACAAAGGATTTCATAGAATCGCTCTACTTTTGGATACTGGAGGACTCTATAATTGTGTGTATTTTTTCCTGCTTCTTTCTTCCTTTCGATTGTGAGTTGCCTGAGGGAAGAAACTAGATTTTATGTATTTATAATAAAGCATCTCACATGCAACTCCCACATAAAGTCAGCCAATAAGTCTTAATGAAGTACATAAATGAGTAAAAATGCTTTCAATTGATGAAATTTAACTCTTAGGGTGTAAGTTATTTCACCTGTTTATGTGCCTTTCTCTAAACAGCAACCTATAGGGGTACACACATTTTCGCTTCTTTAAGAACACTAATCTAGTGATTGGAAGTGGAATAAATAGATATATTTATTGAATGCAATTATTTCAATTTTTTTTTTTCATTTTTGGGCCACATCCGATATTACTCATGGCTTACTCCTGACTCTGTGCTCAAGATATAACCCCTGGTGGAGTTGGGGGAACAGATGCGGTGCTGGGGATTAAAGCCGTGTCAGTCAAATGCAAGGAATATGCCCTACCCACTGTACTCTCGCTCCAGCTCTTTTTTCAAGAATTTTGGTGCAAAGGAGAAGATATAACAAGATCATGTTAGGTCTTAGGCATGATTTTCATATGACGACAGGTATATCTGTGCATGCTTAAGCATTCAATTGTGAACAATAGGAAGATGCATTTGTGAGAACTAATAAGATATCGCTGAGAAATGAACCCAGGGAAGATTTGGGAGTATAGAAGACAGGAAGCTGTTCTGGAACAGGAAAGAAGTAAAGATGTGGCAAGATTGTTGGAATTTGGGGTTACCTGAAATCTCTTTTTTTTCCCTTTGTAGGAGACAGGCTTAATCTATTTAACCTGAAGAGGAATGTTATGATATTCATACCAGTGACGACAAGTTAAAGATGAGTCACGAAGGCCTGAAATGGTCTCTGCAGAAACTCAGAGAGGCTGATCTGATGGGAGATCTTAGCATTTCTACCTACTCCCTTCCATTTTCATATTAATGAAACCACGGCTACAAGTTCAAATTTTAAGTGCACAAATTCTTTGTGTCTACTAGAGGAAAAAAAAAATGTCTCGGTCTAATTAGAATCTGAAATAAAACAGAGGCCTTCTGCCATAGTAGGAATTTGAATATTTTCAAATGCATTTAAGAAAATCAGCTTCCCAGGGCTGGGAGCGATAGCCCAGCGGGTAGGCGTTTGCCTTGCATGCGGCCGGCCCATGCCTGCCCATGCCCGGATTCGATCCGGCATCCCATATGGTCCCCGAGCACCGCCAGGAGTAATTCCTTAGTGCAGAGCCAGGAGAAACCCCTGAGCATTGCCGGTGTGACCCAAAAAGCAAAAAAAAAAAAAAAAAAAAAAAAAATCAGCTTCCTTCAGATTTCTACCTCGAATCATTTTCATGAAAATTAATAATATGAGATGGGGATATTGAGAGGTTTTCTCTGGTTTCTCTGTAGGCTAATGTTTTGTTACCAGATGTCATTGGAGTAGGGTTTTTTTAAAATAAGTTTTTTATTATACCACATGAGATATACAATTTCAAAGATGTTCATGTTTGTATAATAAAATATTTTTTAAAAAATGTTCATGATTGGGTTTCAGTCATACAGTATTCCAGCACCGATCTGTCTACCAATGTCCATTTCCAC
>JAJIBD010010330.1:0-21661 GCA_021461705.1 Cryptotis parvus | reverse complement strand
AAAATATCTTCTAAGTCCTGAAAAATATGGAAGTTACCAGAGAGGGAGTAAAAAAAAAAGTGAATAATGATTATGGTCCGTCTGACCAGAATATGGAGAGTAGAACTTTGATGGTGGGCGCATTAAAGCTTATAGATACATAGACGTGTATTGTATCCATGAAATTCATATAGTTAGTTAAAATATATATATTTTTTTTAAATATATGGTCAGAGAGTTCTCAAGCAATGCTGAGGGGTTGGGGTCATTTTCAGCAATATTTGAATTACTGGCCAAATGGTTCAATAATCAGGTCTGATGATGTGATATTGTATTGCTTATGTCCAGCACTATTGGGTAAAATATGCTTTTAAGACATCATGTTATATATATATATATATATATATAAAAAAAAAAAAAAATGTAAAATATCACTATGTAGAATATTCACATTTATTTTATTTTAAAAGAGGCAGTAAATAAATATAGCTGTTTTTATTTATTTAACATTTTATAGAAGGATGATGCTTGTGACTCAGTGAGTCTATCCCCTGGCTTTCTCAGCTACTCTGCTTGGTTAGCTATTGTTAATTTTAAAATTAACAATTTTAAAGGTGGTTCAATGTGAAGGACTGAGGACGCTTTTCTGCTCTCAGGCCCTGTGATGCTGAGAATTTCCCAGGAAATCCAGACTGTGCTATGAGTCTCCCCAGCTATATCCAGGTATGTGTGAGGGTTTCCATATACCCAGAGAGGGTTAGGGGACTCTGTGTTACTAGGGACTGAACCAGGCTTATTTGCATACAAGGCATATGTCTAAACCCTCATATTATCTCTTCATCCCTTTAATTGATTTTCAAATTGTCGTGATTTTTTAATTATATTCCTTAACTATTATTCTGAAATGTTTTTATATTAATGTCATTGATTTTTTTTAGGTACAGTGAGGTCTTATATTCCACAAGACTGTAAGCGTAATATCTTCTACATATTTTATTTAAAAATGTGGATTTAGCATCATATGCATGAACTATGTATTCAATGTATAGATAGTAGAGAGATAAATAGATGAAAGATGATAGATAGATTAGATAGACATACAGACAGACAGACAGATGGATGGATGGATGGATAGATACTTATTCAAAATATTCACATTTTTAAAAAGTAGCACTTTGCCAAGGTTTATTTTGTTGTTTCTGCTCATGGCCTTTTGTCTTTCTATGAATCTGGTACCACATCGCTACTTGATTAACATTAGGAGCAACCTAGAGGCCCAACACCAGCACTTTGGGTTGGTGCTGGTGTTCCAGAGCACTGCAGGGATTGAGCAGTCCAACCCCCATGTGTCGCAGCATTGAGTTGTCCAACCCACTAGGCTAAGAAACACCAGGAATGGCCCCTAAGTTTCCTATGAATTTCTCTTCTACAAATTATGAATTATTTTAAAATGTTATGTTTTCAAGTGTTTTATTAATCTAAAAACAATGATAAAACTTTGTGGAGAGGATTCTACTCATATGAAAATAGTTACTTTGGTCTTGCAAAAGCAGTACTGATTGGGCCAGAGCGATAGCCCAGCGGGTAGGGCGTTTGCCTGGCACCGCCGCCGGCTTATGCCGGCCCGGGTTCGATCCCTGGCATCCCATATGGTCCCCGAGCACCGCCAGGAGTAATTCCTGAGTGCAGAGCCAGGAGTAACCCCTGAGCGTCTGGGTGTGACCCAAAAGGCAAAAAAAAAGCAGTACTGATCTTCACTTAAAGATATTTGCTTCTTTCTCTTATTAATTTGAAATTGATGATATAAAAAGAAGGTGTAGTAAATGAGATATGTACATCATTGAAATAAAATAGAGGGGTCACAATGATAGTATAACTAGTAAGGTGCTGCCTTGCATACAGTCAACCTGGTGTTCATCCTCAGTATCCTATATGGTCCCCCTGTACTTGCCAAGAATGATCCTTACTGAAGAGCCAGGACTTGCCCCTGACCACTGCTAGATGTGGCACAAAAATAAGAACATAACAAAACAAAATGAAAGACCCTGTAAGTAAATATTTTATAGTGAGTGGTAAAAAAAAATACTCAAATAAATCCAATGAGATGCAGACATACACATAACATTTGACAAAGATATGGGGCAGGCTTATTACTCGGTTGAGTTTATTGATAGTTCTTGCATAATTTCAGTCTCAGACAATAAACATCTTCAGAGTAGGACTGTTGCCTTAAAAAAATTTTGTAACCCACAATGTGTGGGAGAAGGAGGAGAGTGAGAGGGAAAGAGAGAGGAGATAAAGAACCTGCCATTTAGGCAGGACGTGGGAGGGAGGGAATTGGGGACATGGGTGGTGGTTGAGGGGCACTGGTGGAGGGCGGGGTGCTGGAACACTGTGTGACCGAAACCCCCAAGCGTGAACAACGTTATAATTGTATATCTCACAGTGGTATAATAAAATGTTAAAAAAAAGATTTTTCCCTTTTAAACTGCTTAACACTATAAGCTTAAGGACATTTTTTATTAGTGTCAGCTAAAAAGGCTCCCTTGGGGCCAGAGCGATAGCCCAGTGGGTAGGCCGTTTGCCTTGCACATGGCCAGCCTGTGCTGGCCCGGGTTTCGATCCCCGGCATCCCACATGGTCCCACGAGCACTGTCAGAAGTAATTCCTGAGTGCAGAACCAGGAGTAACCCCTGAGCATCACCGAGTGTGACCCAAAAAGCAAAACAATAAATAAATAAATAAATAAATAAATAAAAAGGCTCCCTTTTGCTTCAATTATCAGTGGAACCTATGCCAAGTGTTTATAGATAATGTATGTTCAAAATCAATCAAGGGCCCTTAATGAAATCTTACAGAAATCTAGGTATTTGTTTACTGTGAAAAGTCAAAATACATGTCTTTACATAAGCTGTGTTTTAGCATCATTTAATATTTATGCAACAAAAATCTTTACAAATAAACAACAAAGTGCTATAGCTGATCATCTAAATTAGTATGACTTGTGGGAATTATGTAATACTCACATGTTCATATATAGACACATGCATGTGAACTTAAAGCACAGAGACAAAAGAGGTTATAAAATTTTAGCAACTGATATATCTAAATAAAGGGCATAATGATTTTATGGTTTTGCTTTTTGTAAACTTTTTTAAAGTTTGGAATTGTTTCCCAATGCAGAGTTTGTAAAATGTTTAAGACCCTAATAAATACTGCTTAATTTGACACACAAAAATTAATAAATTAGCATGTCAAAACTTATTAATTCAGGTGGAACTGTGATTTGCCAGTAAATTTTGAAAAGATTTTAAAATGCTCTTCAAACAATTTTGAATATTCATTGACCTATCTTCAAGAGGAGCAAAGACTTCTTTATGGAAACATTGAGCTTAATTGGTCATCAACCAGTGATTATGTGGACAAATAAACTAATCATATTTTAGTAATAACATGAAAAGCTTGTTCCTCTTTTCAGTTGTACAGTAAGTCCTCAGTTTACCCTGTATATAGGACCATGGAAACTGACTCTAAGTAAAACAATGTACAGTGAGACCAGTGATATCATATGCTAAGTGATATAAATAAGAATTAAATTCCTGGCAGAATAGATAGTAGAGGAATTAAAAACTTGCTTAGCAAGCAGTTTACTCATCTTCTATTTTCGGCACCATATATGGTTTCTCAAACATCAACAAATAGCAGATTCAGGATTAAGCCCTTAGCCCAACAAGGTGTGAACAAACAATCCCTAAATGTTCAGCTCTTAAAACATATTTTATCTATAAAATTCACCAAACTTCAAAATAAAGATTCCGAAACAGTGTAATACCAGCATAGAATACAGAGCAATCCTGGACAGAAGACTATTCTATCACTCAAGGCGTGTGCGCACGTGCACACACACACACACACACACACATACACACACACACACACACTAGCTCCAAGACACTTGATCATTTGATAACTTAATATCCTGTTATTTATCAATTTGCTCAAGTAGGCACTAGTAACATTTCCATTTGACACTATCACTTGCCAGTGTAGCCCAATGGCATCTACTTGCTTCAGGAATACGAAGAGTCTCAACCCATTCTTAAAGGGTCTTGACAAAGAAGTCTGACAATCTTATAGGTAGGCGACCATGTAATCTTTCAACGTCCTGTGGGATCCAGTCACTAACGGCTCTAGTCAGTGGTCATCTCCAAATCACATTACATGTCCAGCCCATCTGATTTTCGTGACTTGGTAAACAAGACAGCATCACTGTTTCTCGATCATCGGCGGAAGTCAGAACTCTGGATTCCTTCTCTCTACTTCAGTGAGGTGTGATATTCCAAGCATAGCTCTTTCAATTCCTCTGAGTTCATCGTATCAACCAAGACCTTTCATGGTAAGTCACAGGTCCAGAAGGTGCAATGTAAATGTTGGACATGGGAATCTCCTGGTGGACAGTTCCACAATGAAATTGACCACATCATATACAATCGATGGTTTTGCCTGACTGACTGATTTCGCTGTTGTCCCAAATTCCAAACTGGATCAGACCACCGTCTCCTTCTTGCAAATTTCTACTTCAATCAGTAGGGAGAAAAGGCTGCAAAGTTTAAGAAGAGAACTCCCAGAATGACCACCAACTAGGAGCTCTTTGGCACCATTGTGGCAACATGGGAAGATGCCATCATTGATGACATTGATGAAAAATACAACTGACAGGTTCAGCACCACCACGTGTTGCAGGACACCTAAAAGTCTAAAAGCCTCTGCATCTGCCCTGGATTGCCTCCTGGAGATCACCTTGTAGATAGGGGGTAGTTTAAATGTGGCAGTTTATCTGACCATGTATTCTGTACTGGCTGGTATAAATATTCTCTCATGCTACCACAATCATCGTGGGACTAGCTAGATCTTACCAGCATATTTGCCTGGTCACGTTGGATCTATAGACCAGAGAAATGCTGTTTGCCTCCAAGAAAGCAAGCATGGCTCCCTGATAACTCAAAGACAACTAAAATACAAAACTACCGTGAAGTAGACGAGACTCTTGTGAAAGCTTGGAGAAATATTTAACTGGCATTAGTATTAATCTTTGGTACTGAGACATGCCATCTCAGAAACCCCCTTCTCTACCCTATAAAGGCATTTCCAGGCAGATCTTGGCTCAAGACATTAGCATATAAAAGGGCCTAGGTGAGGTGCTGGGAGAAATTACCTGAGATCATTTGACCCTCCCTGCTTCCCATAATAGCGGGAGGTCTGAGTTGCAGGGGTATAAAACTAGGCTGCTTCCTCTTGGCTCTCTCTCTTTTTGGGCTCTCTTTGTGAGCTCACACCCTTCTTGGGAGTCTTGTCTTTGTCTCCTCTCTACAGGGCCTTTACAAGGGGTGGCCGCCATCTTGGCCTACACATGGCTGGGGTTCTAGCCAGGAATCCTAAGCACCGGCTTTTTCCCTATTGCTGATTTGTATGCCTGAACCTGTGATAAGTAAAGCATTTTAAAACCTGCACCGGATTCCTGAGTTTTCATCCATTCCCTGCCGGCTTCAGAGGTAGAAGGGAATTCACTTCCCGGCACTGTCGGGGACCTCGGGGGGCAATCCCCGACAACCACAATTGTGAAAAGAAAACTGAGAGAAAGACACAAAAGGATGCCTATCTTCAAAAACTCTCAAGCTCAGTCATCAACTTGGCAAGACACGATTCTCAGGGAACCAAATGCTAACTTCCAAGCTCGCAAAGCAGTGCAGAGAAGCAATAAAGGAAGACCTCAAGGAGAGAAGATCAGAAATACTGGCCGATGCAGCAGAAGCTTGAAAAAGCATTTGCAACACCTGTCTGTCCTTCGCTGACTATAAGACCAAGAAATTTGGACATGTTAATTACTTAATGTTTACAACTTTGGTCCGGTGGAAGATGCCAGAGTGCCCAAGGAAGTATATATAGACAATGGGAGAAATTTTAGAGTCCACATACACAATAGATCCAATAGAAAATCATTCTTATCTTCTCTCCTCAATGTAATGAAGAAGACTTCTGCACAATTTTCTTAGATAATGTGATTCTGGAACCAGAGACTCTCAGACATGGGACAGAGCTGCTACTTGCTCTCCCTGTGCCTAGCTGCTCATGAGGCACCCGGAAGGCATGGAGGATTCTAGCCCTGGCCGGCCACCCCAGCAGAGCCTCACAACAAGCCAGATGACCCCCTACTCCATGGGGGCCGCCGTTTCCACATCTGGACTTCCCTCTCATCACAAATCCACCCAGCAGACCAGACTATCACAGCCTGGATCATCGACACCCACCCTGCAGCAGTTGTTTTTTTTCAAATCCGGCCCAGATATGCTGAACCAGAGACTCTCAGACATGGGGAAGAGCTGCTACTTGCTCTCCCTGTGCCAAGCCACTCATGAGGTGCCTGGGAGGCATGGTGGGTTCTAGTCCTGGCTTGCCACCCTAGCAGAGCCTCACAACAAGCCAGACGACCCCCCACTCCATGGGGGCCACCATTTCCCACATCTGACTTCCCTATCATCACAACTCCACCCAGCAGACCAGACTATCACAGCCTGGCTCGCATGGCCACTAGCAGCCACACGGTTCATCAATAAATGCTTTATTTAGAGGTGACTACAAGACTATGCCATCCACATGGCAAGACTGGAAAGCTGCTCGTGTCATATTTGATATGCCAAATACCAGTAACATTTATATTAGATCATTCCCATGACCTAATATAATGGTTTGAGGCTCTTTATGTTCCTGGAGCTAGCGGATGTCTTTGGGTTCTACTAGCATGAGACAGGACATATGGAGATATTACTGGTGCCCGCTCTAGTAAATAGATGATGAAGCGGGAAGATAGTGATAGCGATAGTGAATGTGATTATAGATGATGCAATATGTATATTTTGAGATTAGGCAGAATCAGAAAAATCAAGTCATCTAGAAGCATTTACCTGAACAATGTCAAAATAAGAATACACACTCTAAAATGTATAGTTCAAATGCAAATGATATTGGGTTTTGTTAAAAGCCAAAGAACATCACAGTAGCCTCTGCCCTTTTTTTTGCCAAGAATTATGCAGAATTATGCAAAATATGCTAAATAGTTTTACTGAAATAAATGAACTGAGATAGAACAGAGTTTCTCTTGAGAGAAAATGCTACTATTTGGTTAAATTTCTTCCTGAAATGCCCTTCCTTAAATTTATAGTCAAACAGGATGCTATATTTTCTGCTTCTGAAATAATTCATTAGATTCCCACCTAGAGAATACTATGAAAAATATTTTTACAATTGATTACAATAAAGTTTTGTTAATTATTTTGGTGTCCAGGGTATTAAGTCATATATATGCGTGTGTGTGCACATATATGTATATATAACATAGACACACACAGATAGAGTGGGGGAGAGAAAGTCATTCTTTTCACTAAAAGTCCTTATAATAAATGACTTAGGTTCTGTGATGAACACCACAAGATGGCAGTATTTCAGAAATTTAACCATGGAAAAAACAATCGTTTCCATGTAGTTCCTAAAATAGTGTCATGTTTGGTTATGTTTTCAGTGATTAAAATATTTAAAGTCATCACTACACACTTGTTACATCATTAAGAATTAATGACAGTACGATGCCTGGTTAGCTATAAACAATTTGTTTCCTTTAAGTAATATAACAATCAGTCTGATTGTTCCAAAACATTAGTGAGATTCATCAACATATAAATGAGTTGATGCTAAAGGATTGTTATTGGATTCATAAATCTTGTAATTGCTTACATATTAGTTTATAAAAATAACTATATATTTCAAATTATTTGAAAAACATATCACTATAATAAAATATCAATTATTTTTTATTTTTGTGTGATTGTTTAGTGCCAGTCTCAGAATGGAAAATAGAAATTTGCAATTATACGTATCCAATATATCAGCTATTTTTGGTTACAAATGTTCAGGATTAGGGATCATTAAGGTTTTTTATTTTAAGTCTGCTCATAAAACTCTCAATTATTCATTGCAAAAAAAGAATGTTTTAACCAGAAGAAAGGTTTCATTTGCATTCATAATTATGTAAAATATAGAGGTTGTTGTGAGCCAGAAGGGTGGCAAATTGCTTTTATATTAAACATGTTAATACCTTATAGAGTGATTCTTCTTTCAATTATCTGTTAAAAACTTTAGGAAAAGATTGCTACAGAATATTCTTATGGTTGATAAGGCAACAATTGAGTGATATTAATAATTTTCTATGCTGAGAAAAATTTACCTGAATTTATAATAGTTATAATTTTTCTAAGGCTATTGAGAAATTACATGGATTCTTATGAATATAGCAATCATACTTTAAATGTTTTACCAGTAGAAACTGTGTCTTATTATCCATCAATCTGTTCAGAGATTACTTATTACTCAGAGCTTGAGTATAGAAAAAATATGCAAACTATTTCTTATCAAAGAAAACAAAGACATATATTGACATGTTGTCTAAGATAATTTGGGTGCTGAATCATAATCATTTTAATAATTTATCTTAAATAAGCTGTAAGTTAATTTGGTGTCTTTCCAGAGAGAGTAACCTAACTTCAAAAAAGGAACTGCAGGTAACTTAGCTATATATTTGAATTAGTTTTAACTAGCATACAAATATATGTTATAATTTAAATTCAGGCAAACTCTATAATAAATCCTAAATTTATATAAATTCTATATCTTATTATTATGATTAATAATATTCCACCCAGATTTCCTTTATTAATTCTTTCTTTTCTATTAACGTTGGAAGTATGACTTAATTTTGATGAAAGCATTGCATTTAGAAAATTCTGGTTAAAACTTTATGGAATACTGTAGGCTCTTGGTGCAGAGACTACCAAGACTATACCCATGTAGCACTATACCCATGTAGTGCTTGGAGATCCCCTGCAGAGCTGGACCGGGAAATAAACTACAAATATCTGCTTGTGCTCTGGGTACTCAGTAGCAAGAATCTCAGCTGTGCCCAATACATTAAAAGTATTCTACCCACAGGGCTGGAGTGCTGGCACAACTGTAGAGCATTTGCCTAGCATGTGGCCCACTGGGTTTGATATATGACATTCTATATGGTCCCCTGAGCACCACCAGGAGTAATTTCCTGAGTGCAGAGCCAGAAGTAACCCCTGAGTATCGCTGACTGTGACCCAAAAAAAATACCCACCCCCTCAAAAAAAAGGAAAGGAAAAATGTATTCTAGCTTTTTATTCTATCTACCCACTCCATATGCTAGCTCTCCAGCTCCTGCCAAATGTGTTCATCTAAAGTGAGAACATCAAGTTCAGGCCTGGGAAAATCATCATAGAGTAATTTTGAACAGTTTCCAATTAAGATGGCCCATAAAGTCTGAACACAAAGCAAAAGATTATACGAGTATGAAAACTGAGAGGCAAGAAAGTGATTTGGGATTCTAGACACCCTCCCCACCCCACCATCATCCCCATCAACAGAAGAGGACAGACAGTTCTACTCAATATTTGACAATCTCCACATTAATCTCAATCCCATCCAACCCTCCTTCTCTCCCCACCCCTGAATCCATGAAGATTCCTTCTGACAGTGTTAGCATGTGTCACCAGTGAAAAAAATCAAAGCTAATCCCCATCAGTAGTGTGTGACTCTGTGACAGAAATCTTTCAAATCAAGAAATCAGAAAAGACGTCCTTCCACTCCTAATAGCAAAGCAGCCAAATAGTAAGTGCAAAAACAGATCTCACAAAACAAGTGTGTTTTATGTTACAGACTTGAAAACAGACTTGAAATTTAATTCTGTAATATAGAAAAATCAGATGACTATCACTTGAATCCTGTTATTCATCGATTTGCTCGAGCAGGCGCCAGTAACATTTCCATTGGACCCTATCACGTGCCAATGTAGCCCAATGACATCTGGTTGATTCAGGAATATGAAGAGCCTCAAACCGTTCCTTCAGGGTCTTTACAAGGAAATCTGACCATCTTGTAGGTAGGCGGCCAGTGATCTTTTGACATCCCGTGGGATCCAGTCGGTAATGGCTCTAGTCCAGCGGTTGTCTCCAAGTCGCATTACATGTCCAGCCCATCTGATTTTCGATGCCTTGGCAAATGAGACAGAATACCCTGATTCTGGAATAGCGACGGAGGTCAGAACTCCGATTCCTTCTCTCACTTGAGTGAGGCGTGATATTCCAAGCATAGCTCTTTCGATTCCTCTCTGGGAGACCCAAATAGCATTCTCATCCTGCTTTCGTAGGGTCCAGGTCTCTGAGGCGTATGTTAATGCAGGGAGAACGGTGGAGTCAAAGAGACTATATGCAGATGACTATATGCAGCAAAATAAATACATTTATCTTATATATTTCATAAAATTTTACTCAGAGTTGCACATAGGCCTAAGTAAAATATGAAATCTATTATTAAAATGCAAACCTTTAACATTTGTAAAAACAAAGGAGAAAATTTAAGTGACCTTGATTTCGATAACTTATTAGACAGCATACCAAAACTATTCTGCATGAAGTAAATATTAATAAGTTGGACTTCATTAAAATTAAATCATTTTTCTTTTTAAGAGTTGTTATTAAAAAATTAAAGAAACAACTCAGATACAAGGAGATGTTCTGTGCAAGATACATAAAGGACTGCTGAAAAACTATAAAAAGGATTCAAACGCATCAGTAAGAAATCAGGACTTAAAAATGAATTTAAAATAATCTGGAGGGGCCAGCACAACATTACAGTGGGTAGGGTGTTTGCCATGCATGCTGCTGACACTGGTTTGATCCCAAGTATCCCATATGGTCCCCTAGCATCACCAGGAGGACGTCGTGAGTTCAGAACCAGGAGTGACTCCTGAAATTTGCTGTGTGTGGTCCCCCAAAATATATAAAAGTTATGCTCTGTACAAATACTTGCAGTACATTTTTTGATCTGGGATTTGCCTCACTCATGAATCCTTTAATAAAACCAATTACATTTTCAAAATTAACTCAGTTGTATAATTGTTATGCTGCACATCTCATGAAAATGAAATATAGAATGTCACATAAACATTTAAGCAGTGATGATTTTCACTTTTCTTTGTAAATTAAAATAAAACTGCTATAATGACCTATTTGAAAGACAATGGGGCCTTTGAAATTGAAGTTTGGCAAAAGATTGGAGAGTGACTTAAAGGGAACACAGGGAAATGTGTTGGGAATGAGTATGTCAATTGTGCAAACAGTGTAATTGTTCAAGGAAAAGATAGGTAATAATTTTGGGGCCTAACATTTCTTCATTTGAAAATATATGGTAATCTAGCAATTGCAGCATCATTTGGGTGCATTTGATTTATTTTGTTTTGGCTTCACATGGTGTGATACTGGGATACTGTATGCAGTGCTGGGGAATTAATCTGGGTTGGTCTTTCGCAAAGTATATAACTGGACTCTCCCTCATCTTCAAATTTGGATGGTTTTGATTAAATTTTTGAAGATCGAATGATTTGAATAAGTTTAGGATTACTTCTGGATTACATAATCCATTCCAATAATTATTTGTTGATCTCAGGCTGGTAACACATGCATTATAATACATTTATAATAATTCTTATACTTTGTAACATAAGTTTTCTAAATTATTTTTCTTTAAAAGTTTATTTAAACTTACCAAAGTCCTAGTCATTGTCATGTTTTCTCATTTTAAAGGGACATATAGGGCTAGGTAGATAATTCAGAGGTAGAACACAGGTGTAGCATGTGTGAGACCATGAGTTTAATCTCTGATATTAATCTATTCCCCAGAACTTCCTGCTGGAGTTACGGTAACACCAGATAATGCAAGGAGTGCTCCAGGTCCCCAAATTCTTATGAGTTGAACCCTTTTAAACGAGTTATGAAATTTGTCTGTAAATGGATAGACATGGAGAGGAACATGCTAAGTGAAATTAGTCAGAGGGAAAAGGACAGGTATAGAATGCTTGCATTTATTTGCGGGATATTAAAAAAAAGTATGATACCAATATCAAGGCCAGGCAAAACAAGGATCAGGAGATCTTGTCAGTGGTGGAATCTACCACAAGTGTGTGGGAGTCAGAGGTTAGGTAAGACAGAGAAAGGAACAGTGTACTAATAATTGTTGGGAATGATAATACCAGCCTAGAACTGAGTATTGAATGTAGGCAAAGGGATATACATGATAACCTCTAAATGTATATATTGCAAGCCATAAGAGAAGTGAGAGAGGAGAGAGAGAGAGAGAGAGAGAGAGAGAGGAGAGAGAAGAGGCAAAGTGCTTGCCATAGAGGCAGGCTGGGGGTTGGGGAGAGAATCTGTGATATTGATGATGGGAAATAGGCACTGGTGAGGGATGGGTGCTGGAACACTGTACGACTGAAACCTAATCATGAACATCTTTGTAATTGTATATTTCACAGTGGTATAAAAATAAAAAAATAAGTGAAAAACTAATAAAAGTAACAATAAGTGTCTTAAAACAAACCTAATGTCACAGTAACTGAAAATTTTAAATCTACTTACTACTTATTTACACACATTGTTCTTTAAAGCAATTAAGATACTATTTGAAAACAAATATTTTCTATGACATCTACAAAGATAATTTACTCTTTTTAACTTTCTGTACTTGTTAAAGGCTTGGAGATTCAGTAAAATTTGGCTTGAAACATTGAAAATGATATCTTTGCCATGTTCCCAATCTTAGGAGAAAGCAATTTTTCCCATTAATAATATTATAGTTTCTTTGTTTTCATCTCCCTGATGGTTAGTGATGTAGAGCATTTTTCATGTGCTTTCTGGAAATTTTAATATCTTTGAGAACGATCTGTTTCCTCTCCCATTTTTTGATAGGGTTGTATTTTTTTTCTTATAAAATTCTACTAGCTTCTTATATAACTTTGATATTAACCCTTTATCAGAAGGGTACTGTGTAAAGTATTTTTCCATTTTCATGAGTTGCCTTTACTATATCAATGAGATATCATCTCACACCACAGAGTCTAGCACACATCCAAAAGAACAAGAGCAACCAGATTTGGCATGCATGCAGGGAGAATGGGACTCTAATTATTGTTGGTGAGAATACTGACTGGTTCATTTTTTGAAAACAATATGGATATTCCTTAAAAACTAGAAATTGAGGTCCCATTTGATCCACTAATACTACTCCTGGGAATGTACCCTATGGGCACAAAAACACACAGCTGAAACACCATCTGCAATTCTATATTCATTGCAGCAATATTCACAATGGCCAGAATGTGGAAGCAACCTGAGTGCCTATGAACAGATGAGTGGATAAAGACACTAAGGTATATCTATGCAATAGAATGCTACACAGTTGTTAGGAAAAATGAAGTCATGGAGTCATGGAGGAGATCTTGTAGTTTATGGAGCAGCTCCTGAATTATAGAATTATGGGCATTTAAAGAAGCAGTGACAATTCCAGGAATTGTCATGGAGAATGAACATGGAGATTGTCATGCTGAGTGAAATGAGTCAGAAGGAAAGGGACAGATATAGAATGACTGCATTCATTTGTGGGGATGCAGCAAATACAGATACTATGAGACTGGTCTTGAAGGACAGGAAAAGTAGGGGAGGAGAAGACTGGTCAGTGATTGGAAGCTTGGTGCAGGAGTGTCTGGGGGGCTGAAGGGCAGTTAGGATAGTGAACGGACCAGTATGAAAATGATAGTTGGAAATGATCATTTTGGACCTGGCCAAAATGAGTGTTCCAAAATCTGTCAAAATTCCCTACTTTTCAAGAGTGTGAAAAGTAGGGAAAGGGATATATCTGATAACTTTTCAGTATCTTTAGTGCAACCATAAGGCCTAAAAAAGAGAAAGTGAGAGAGGAAAAAAGTGACAGGTACAGAAACAGCCTGGAGAGGGCAGAAGGAAACTGGGGACATTGTGGGGAATATGCACTGGCGAAGCAACAGGTGATGAGACATTGTATGACTGAAACGGAGTCGTGAACAACTTTGAGTATCTCACTATGATTCAATAAAAAAATTCAAAAGAATAATTATTTTGTCTATGATTCTCATTATGTTCTTTATCGCTCTGCATATATTTCCTTCTGTAATTTTCTAAGCATATTACCATGAAATGTTGCTAAAGACTTTGCTTTGTCATCTAGCATTATATAAGTTGTTAACTTATTCTATTAATGCTATTAATATGGATAGGCTTATTTGAAATTAATTGTTTCTAGAAGACATTTGTGTTATGATGTTATTTTCTTGTTCATAGCTTGCAAAATTAAAATTGCTAATATTCTGAAAAGATATTCATTTTCATTAAAGATTTTCATACTATTTTTTTGTAGTATCTTTTCATGTTATTTTTGTACTATCTTTGTGTGTACTGGTAATGTGGTGAATGTGGTGGTGGTCTATTCCAAATATGTTTATGAATGTTCATTCATTTTATTTTCCTAAGATAAATCATGGAATTCTTTTTATTTCCCAAATGTTTGATCAGATTTAATAGTGAATTCAGGACTTCAAAATGAAGTGTTTTATAACATTTAATTGCTTTAAAAGCAATTTATTTAAAAATGGTTTTGATATTTTTTCACCTGGTAGCATTTTTTTCCTTTTTTTTGCTTTTAGGGTCACACCAGACAATATCAGGGGTTACTCCGGGCTCTTCACCCAGGAATTACTCCTGGCGGTGCTCAGGGGACAATATGGGATGCCGAGGATCGAACCCAGGTCGGCTGCATGCAAGGCAAATGCCCTACCCGCTCCACTGTGCTATGCTCCGGCCCCTGGTGGCAATTTTTCTAACTTGCATTTTTAAAATGAATGTGTGCATTTGATGGTGAACTCTTTCCTACATTGAAGTCCAGTGTGAGTATTTTACTATATAGGTATAAGCTTGGATACTTTACTTGTAAGTTCTCTCCATTTGCTTCCCTCATTTTAGAAATCATTGATCTGCACTGCCTGTGGCCCAATGACTGAAATCTTTGCTTCACAAATTTAATTTTTTAAAAATATTTCTAGCTGTTTCAGTCAGGAGAGAATATTACATACAGTCTGTGTTAATATATTTGTTAAGCAGTAGATATTCTCTTGTTCCTAAAAAAAAGTTAGTTGTAGATGTCTCTCATTTTTCTCACCTCAAACTTCCTTTTTCTGATAGCACTAGGAAAAAAAACAAGAAGATAAAGTTGATCTGAAAATATAGTGCATAATCAAACTTCAATTAAGGTAAATTACATTTGAAGGAAATAGGGAAAAGGGAAAAAGAAGTGAAAACAGGGGCAATGTTTTGAGTTAGCAAAAAGTGTTCTCTAATTGTTCAGACACACTGTCTTTGTCCCATTGTACTCTTAAGCAATGTGGCTCTGTTAGCAGCACAGTCTTTCTCTTACTTGCACAAATAGGTCAAAGTGCGCTTCTGGTCTGCTGTCTTTTTTTTAATTAAACATTTTATTATACCACCGTGAGATATACAATTACAACTTTGCTCATGTTTGGAGGTTTCGGTCACATAGTGTTCCAGCACCACCAGTGCCCATTTTCCACCACCAATGTCACCAATTCCCTCCCCCTCCCGTAGCCTGCCTAAATGGCAGGTTCTTTATCTCTTTTTTCTCTCCCTATCTCTCTCCTTTCCTTCTCCTACACATTGTGGGTTGCACTACAGACACTTGGAAGCAATCATGTGCATTTTTTGCCTGTATTTAATGCTCAGTTCAATGTTGGTACCAGTCCTTTCGACATTTATTCACACATGTTCCCTTCTCTGTCTTACCTAACCTCTGACTTCCTCACGTTTGTGTAATTTCCACTTTTGGTAAGACCACCTGATATGTTTATGTCATGCAAATAAATGCAGTCATTCTATGTCTCTCTCTTTCCTTCTGACTAATTTCACTCAACATGATCATGTCCATCCATTTATAGGCAAATTTCATAACTTCATTTTTCCTAACAGCTGCATAGTATTCTATTGTTAGATGTACCACAGTTTCTTTATCCAGTCATTAGTTCTCGGGCATACTGGTTGTTTCCAGATTCTGGCTATTGTGAATAGTGCTGCTATGAAAATAAATATGACCTGTCTCATGCAAGTAGAGCCCCAAGAGAACGTGCTTGCTCCAGGAACATAAAGAGCCTCAAACCATTCCATCAGGTCATGGGAATGAGGTCTATAATTGTTACTGGTATCTGGCATATCAAATATGACATGGGTAGCCTGCAAGGCTCTGCCGTGTAGGTAGCATAAACTTGGAGATGTTACTGGTGCCCGCTCGAGCAAATCGAAGATGAACGGGAAGACAGACAGTGATGAAAATAAAAGTGTGGATTGTGTTTCCGCTGTGTGTTTTTGGCTTCCCAGGGTATATTCCAAGGAGTGGTATGGCTGGTTCAAAAGGGAGCTCATTTTCTAGTCTTTGGAGGAATGTCCATATTGTTTTCCAGAGAGGTTAAACAAGTCGACATTCCCACCAACAATGCATGAGAGTCCCCTTTTACCCGCATCCACACCAGCTTTTGTTGCTTTTACCCTTTTGAATATGGGCCAGTATCTGTGGTGTGAAGTGATATCTCATTGTTGGTTTGATTTGCATCTCTCTGATGATTAATGATGATGAGCATTTTTTCATATGCCTTTTGTCCATTCGAATTTCTTCCTTGTCAAAATTTCTGTTCATCTTTTCTCCCCATTTTTTTATGGGGTTGGCTGTTTTCTTCTTATATAGCTGTACCAGTGCCTGATATATCCTGGATATTAACCCCTTATCAGATGGGCATTGGGTGAATATTCTTTCCCATTCTGTGGACTGTCTTTCTATCTTGGTCACTGTTGCTTTTTGAGGTGCAGAAACTCTTAGTTTCATGTAGTCCCATATGTTTATCTTTTCTTCTAGTTGCTTTGTTAATGGTGTTTCACCTTTTAGATGTCTTTAGCTTCAATGTCGTGGAGGGTTTTACCTATATTTTCTTCAATATACTTTATGGAGTCAGGTATGACATTGAGATCTTTAACCCATTTTGATCTGATTTTTGTGCATGGTGTTAGACACAGGTCCAAATTCATTTTTTTTAAATGTAGCTGTCCAGTTTTCCCTAGCACCACTTGTTGAAGAGGCTTTCCTTACTCCAGTTTGGACTCTTTGCACCTTTACCAAAGATTAACTGATCATATCTTTGAGGGTTGGTGTCAGGATACTATACTCTATTCCATAAATCCACAGGTCTGTTTTTATTCCAGTACCACACTGTTTTAATTACTGCTGCTTTGTAGTACAGTTTGAGGTTGGGAAAGGTGATGCCTACCATCTTCTTTTTCCCAAGGATTGCTTTAGTTATCTGTGGGGGTTTATTATTCCATACGAATTTCAGGAGTGTTTGGTCAATTTATTTAAAGAATATCATGGGTATCCTTATAGGAACCACATTGAATCTGTACAAAGCTCTAGGGAGTATTACCATCTTGACAATGTTAATTCTCCCCATCCATGAGCAGAGAATGTGTTTCCATTTCCTCGTTTCCTCTTTTATTTCTTGAAGTAGTGTCTTGGAGTTTTCATTGTATAGGTCCTTTACACATTTGGTTAAGCTAATTCCTAGGTATTTGATTTTCTGTGGTACAATTGTGAATGGAATCAATTTCTTAATATCCCTTTCATCTCTTTCGTTAGTTGTGTATAGGAAAGCCACCAACTTTTGGGTATTGATTTTGTACCCTGCTACTCTACTATACCTATCTATTGTTTCTAAGAGTTTTTGGGTCGAGAGTTTAGGGTTCTCTAAGTATAATATCATGTAACTGTATCACTGTATCACTGTCCTCCCGTTCATCATTTGATTTGCTCGAGCGGGCACCAGTATCATCTCCATATGTCCTGTATCATGCAAGTAGATCTGCTTGCTCCAGGAACAAAGAGCATCAAAGCATTCCATCAGGTCATGGGAATAGGGTCTATAATAGTTACTGGTATTTGGCATATCAAATACCGACATGGGTAGCCAGGCTCTGCTGTGCAGGTAGAATATTCTTGTTGTCATCTCTAAATCCAGCGTATATCAGTGATCCACGCGGCGGCCGCCCCATGTGAACCGGGCTGAAATAGGCTGGTCTGCTGGGTAGAGTTCTGGCGAGGGGGGGGAGTCGGATCCGGAAAATGGAGGCCCCTCGTGAAGTGGGGGTCGTCTGGCTTGTTGCAAGGCTCTGCTCGGGTGTCGGGGCAGGGCTAGAACCCACCATCCTCCTGGGCGCCTCGTGAGTGGCTGGGCACAGGGAGAGCCAGTAGCAGCTCTGCCCCATGTCTGAGTCTCTGGATCAACATACCTGAGCCGATTTAAAAAAAAGACTGCTGCAGGGTGGATCTCGATGAGTTGGGTTGTGATAGGCTGGTAAGCTGGGTGGAGTTCTGACGAGGGGGAAGTTCAGATGTGGAAAATGGAGGCCCTCATGGAGTGGGGAGTTGATAACATCATGTCATCTACAAATAATCATAACTTGATTTCTTGCTTGCCTATCTGGATGTCCTTAATGTCCTTTTCTTCTCTGATTGCTATGGCGAAGTACATCCAGTACTATATTGAATAAAAGAGGTGAGAGAGGACAACCTTGTCATGTTCCTGATCTTAAGGGGAAGGCGTTCAATTTTTCCCCCCCATTGAGAATGGTACTCACTGTGGGCTTTTGGTAGATTGCTTTTGACTATCTTGAGGAAGCTTCCTTCTATTCCCATTTTCTAGAGGGTTTTAATCATGAATGGGTGCTGGATCTTGTCAAATGCTTTTTTCTGCATCTATGGATAGGATCATATGGTTTTTATTTTTTCTCTTATTGATATGATGTATTATGTTGATTAATTTGTGAATGTTGAACCATCCTTGCATTTCCGGGATGAATTCTACTTGGTCATGATGTATGATCTTTTTGATTAGTCATTGGATTCTGTTTGCTAGTATTTTGTTGAAGATCTTAGCATCTGTGTTCATCAAGGAGATTGGTCTGTAATTTTCCTTCTTTGTGTTGTCTCTCCCTGCTTTGGGTATCAGGGTGATGTTTGCATCATAGAAGCTGTTTGGGAGTGTTTCTGTTTCTTCTATTTCCTGGAAGACCTTGAACAGGACAGGCAGTAGTTCCTCCTTAAAGGTTTGGTAGAATTCACTAGTGAACCCATCTGGACCTGAGGTTTTGTGTTTGGGCAGGCTTTTAATTACTGTTTCAATTTCCTCGATGGCAATAGGTTTATTCAATATTGGAGGTCTTCTTGTTTCAATCGTGGGAGGTTATAGGACTTCAGGAATTTATCCATTTCTTCTACGTTCTCATGTTTCGTGGCATACAGGTTCTCAAAGTAATCTTTAATGATCTTTTGGATTTCTGTCTTTTCTGTTGTGATGTAACCATTCTCATTTCTGATTCTGTTTATTTAGGTTCTCTCTTTCCCTGTCCTTACAAGTCTTGCCAGTGGCTTGTAGATCTGGTTTAATTTTTTCAAAGAACCAACTCTTAGTTTCATTAATCTTTCATATTTTTTTTTTTGGTTTCCAGCTCATTGATTTCCTCCCTAAATTTTATTATTTTCTTCCTTCTGCCTGGGTTGGGCTTCTTTTGTTGGTGTTTTTCTAATATTTACAGCTGTGAGGTCAGGTTATTTATATGGGCCCTTTCTTCTTTCCTTATGAATGCTTGCAGAGCTATAAACTTTCCTCTTAACACAGATTTTGCTGTGTCCCACAAGTTCTGATAGTTGGTATCTTCATTGTCATTTGTTTCTAGGAATCTTTGGATTTCCTGTTTGATTTCTTCTATGACCCATTTGTTGTTCAGCAGTGAGCTGTTCAGTTTCCAGGTGTTTGATTTGACTCCCTGCTTTTGTGTATTGTTAACTTCTATTTTCAGGGCATCATGATCTGAAAAGATAGTTGACACAATTTCTATCTTTTTATTTTGTTGAGGTATGCTTTGTGGCTCAGTATGTGGTCTATCTTGGAGAATGTTCCATGTGCACTGGGAAAAAATGTGTATTCAGATTTTTTTGGGATGAAAAACCCTGTATATATCAACCTGCTCTCTTTCTTCCGTTTCTTCCTTCAGGTCCAGTATTTCCCTGGTGAGTTTCAGTCTTGTCAATCTATCCATAGTCGATTAGGCATTGTTGAAGTCTCCGACTATTATTGTGCTACTGTTAACGTCTTCTTTGAGGTCTATTAATAGTCATTTTTAAGTATTTTGCTGGCCCCTCATTTGGCGCATATATGTTTAGTAGTGTGATTTATTCCTGGTATACATACCCCTTAATTATTAAGAAATGGCCTTCATTGTCCCTTTTAACCTTTTTCAGCCTGAAGTCTATATTTTCAGATATGAGTATGGCCACATCCGCCTTTTTGGAGGAGTTTTTTTGTGTGGAGAATAGTCTTCCAGCCTTTGACTTTTAGTCTGTGTTTGCGCTGATTATTCAGATGTGTTTCTTGTAGTCAGCAGAATGTTGGATTCAGTTTTTTTAATCCATTTTGCCACCCTGTGTCTCTTAATTGGTGCATTTAGACCGTTGATGTTGATAGAGATTATTGTCATTGGATTTTGTGCCATCTTTCTGTTTAAACTTGTTGTGGTTTTGGATTGTCTTATTTTATAATAGACCCTTCAATCCTTCTTTTAGAGTTGGTTTTGAGTCTATGAATTTCCTGAATTGTTGTTTATCCATGAAGTTGTGTATCTTTCCTTCGCATCTGAAAGTAAGTCTAGCTGGGTAAAGAATTCTTGGTGAGGCCTGAAGTTCATTGACTCTTTTCACAATATCCCACCATTGTTTTCAGGCTTGGAGTGTTTCCTCTGAGAAGTCTGCTGTAAATCTCAGGGATGCTCCTTTTTATGTGAGTCCCTTCTCTGATCCTGTTGCTTTCAGTATTCTATCTCTGTCTATAGTTTTTGTCATTTTAATAAGGATGTGTCTTGGAGTATTTTAATGGGGTTTCTTTTAACTAGTATCCTATGGGCTTCCTGTATCTGGGAGCATGCTTTCTTCAGTTCAGGGAACTTCTTAGTGATGATGGCTTTGACAGTTTCTTCTTTATCAGGGTTTTCTTCTTCCGTCTGGGACCCCAATGATGCTTATGTTGTTCCTTTTGGCTTCATCTCGATTTTCTCTGGTAGTCTGTTCATTGATTGTGAGTCTTTTTTCCATCTTCTGGTGTTGTCTACAGAATCTCTGAACTTCGTCTTTGAGATCACTAATTCTTTCTTCAGTAGCTGTTACTCTGCTTTGGAGGCCTTCCCCTGTGTTTTTCAGTTCACTTACCTCATTTTTAATATCTGTCATTTCTGCTTGTACTTTGGTCTGAAATTTACTCCATTCTGCTCTCATGTCCTCTTGTATTTTATTGACTTTGTATTCCATTGTTTCTTTGAGTTCCTTGTGAATATTTAACAGTTCCTTCCAAAACTCCTTTTCAGAGAGGTTATATAGCTCATCGTTATTGCTTGACTCATCTGTATTAGTGACTTCAGTCATAGAGCTTGAAGGAATACTGCATTGCTTTACCATAATGACTATCGTAGGTTGAAAATGTGTGTTCTGGGTGAATAGTCAATAGAGTTAGTAGGTACCTGAATTACGTTGCAGTTAGGGATGTATAGCAAAGAGTGTAGGGGCAAATGCTCAGTGGTATTTCAGG
>JAJIBD010010329.1:0-74723 GCA_021461705.1 Cryptotis parvus | reverse complement strand
TTTTTCTTTTTGGGTCACACCCAGCAATGTTCAGGGGTTTCTCCTGGCTCTGCACTCAGGAATTACTCCTGGTGGTGCTCAGGGAACCATATAGGATGCTGGGGGTCGAACCCAGGCCAGTATGGGCCCGCTGCGTACAAGGCAAGCGCCCTACCCGCTGGGTTATGTCTCCGGCCCCCAGATTTGACTTTTCTGACAGGTGCTGTTTCACTGCTGTTAGTTTCAAGTTGTGAGTTGCTGATGATGGGACAAGAGACTTTTCATATGCCCATTTTCCATCAGTATTTTTTTTTCTTTTTGGGTCACACCTGGCGATGCTCAGGGGTTACTCCTGGCTCTGCACTCAGGAATTACTCCTGGCGGTGCTCGGGGACCATATGGGATGCCGGGGATCGAACCCGGCATGGGCCGGCCGCCATGAAAGGCAAACGACCTACCCGCTGGGCTATCGGCTCCCGGCCCCACCATCAGTATTTCTTCTCTGGTGAGGAAGAGATGGTCAGGCCTTTGGTTTTGTGGCCATCCCCAGCAATGGTCAGGGTGTACTCCTGGTTCTGCATTCAGAGATCACTGCTGGTGGGGTTCAAGGAACCAGGAGAGGTGCCAGGAATCAGACCCAGATAGGAATCAAACCCTCAAACAAAGTGAGAGTCTCACCAGGTGTGCTCGTTCCAGCCTATACATGGTTAGGTTTTTGGTTTTTCTGTTGTTTTTTTGTTAGTTAGGTTTTTTTTTTTTTTTTTTTAATGGCCAGACATGCAGGTGCTAAGGGATTACTCCTGGCAGGCTCAAGGGACCATATAGTGTACCTGGTCGGCTATGTGCAAGGCAAAATGTTGTGCTATGGCTCTGGCCTCATGATGGTCAGGTCTCATGGCATGTGGTAGGGCGCCTCACCTGGGAGAACTTATGAGTTGTTCCCAGCTCAGTACTCAGGAATCACTCTTGGCAGTGCCCGGGAACCATGTGCTACCTACCAGGAATGGAACCATGAGCATAAGCCTTTGCATTGTCTCCCTGGCCCCTTTGACTCCTTTTTTAATCTAGTTGCTCTTTTTCATTTTCATTGAGTTTTAAGGGCATGTGTGTATTTTGTTTTGTTTTTGTTTTGTTTTGGGGCTATCCCTAGCAGTGCTCAGGGGTTAACTCCTTGCTCAGTACTCAGGAACCACTCTTTGCAATGCTCATGGGACCATATGGGGTACCAGGGATTGAACCCAGGTTGGTTGCTTGCAAAGCAAATGCCCTACCTGCCATACTATCTCTCCAACCTGTGTGTGTGTCTGCATGTTTGTGTCTGTGTGTGTGTATTTTAGTTAGCAGTCCTTTCTCAACTCAAACCTTTGCAAATATTTGTTGTTTTGCTTTCCCTTTTCATTATTTATTTATTTATTTTGGGTTACACCCGGCAATGCTCAGGGGTTACTCCTGGCTCTGCACTCAGGAATTACTCCTGGAGATGCTTGGGGAACCATATGGGATGCCGGGATTGAACCCAGGTTGACTGAGTATAAGGCAAACGTCCTCCCTGCTGTGCTATCACCCTGTACCCTGTTTTGCTTTCTTCGGGGTTTGTATTTGTTTTCTTCTGTTTTGGGGTCACACCCAGCAGTGCTCAGGGCTTAGTCCTTGCTCTGTTCTGAGGTCCCAGGCAGAGCTCAGGGGACCGTGTAGGATACCAGGGATTGAAACCCGATAGGCCTTGTATGAAGCAAGTGCCTTATCCCATTGTACTATCACTCAGGTCCCACTTGCAAATATTTCCTCCTGGTCTTTTCATGCTTTTGAATCTCAACTTTTTTTTTTTTTTTGCTTTTTGGGTCACACCCGGCGATGCTCAGGGGTTTCTCCTGCACTCAGGAATTACTCCTGGCAGTGCTCGGGGACCATATGGGATGCCGGGGGTCGAACCTGAGCCGGCACAGACCGCCGCGTGCAAGGCAAACGCCCTACCCGCTGGGTTATTGCTCCGGCCCCGGAATCTCAACTTTTGAGTTGCTAACTCCTGCCCCTGGACAGAGCCAGATGTGACCAGGATTTTAGCCATTTCCATGCCATTCAAGATTCAGCCTTAGTGGCGGGTACAGCAGGGGACTGGCACAGACCTCCTTAGACTAATCCTGGGTCACCCAATTCATCTCAGCATTGGCAATCAACCCGGCAGTGGGAGAAGTAGAGGTTGAAGAGATGGATAGACGGGGACAGGGCACTGTCCGAGGTCTGGGTAGACCCACTGCTATCGCTTCCATGGGAGGCTGAAGCCTGGAGCCCGAGACTAGGCAGCAGAGGGTCCATGGAAGAGAGTGCCAAAGACTCTCACCTCCTTGGGGACAAGAGGTGCTGAGGGGCTGGTGCACAGGAGACCACTGGGTTTCCATGATGGGGCCACATCACACAGACATGAGTTTGAATGGACTTCACATGCCCTGGGAAGCCACTGGGGGAGGGGGGAGGGTCCTTCAGCCAAGCAGTGGCAGAGCCTGTTTGCATGTACTGTTTTTGTTTTGGGATCACACCCACTGGTGCTCAGGGCTTACTCCTGGCTCTGTTCTCAGAATCATTCCTGGCGCGACTAGGGGACTATAAGGGATGCTGGGGATCGAACCCTAGTTGGCTGTGTACAAGGTAAAAGCCCTCTCTGCTGGTCTATTGCTCTGAACCTCCTGTTTGCTTTTTTTTTTTTTTCTTTTCTCTCTATTTTTTTTCTTTTTGGGTCACACCCATCGATGCTCAGGGGTTACTCCTGGCTCTGCACTCAGGAATCACTCCTGGCAATGCTCTGGGGACCATATGAGATGGCAGAGATTGAACCCTGGTCGGCCGCATGCAAGGCAAACACCCTACCGGTTATGCTATCGCTGGGGTGGGGGGACGGGTATTTGCATTCTTTTTTTTTTTTTTTTTGCCTTTTGGGTCACACCCGGCAATGCTCAGGGGTTACTCCTGGCTCTGCACTCAGGAATTACTCCTGGAGGTGCTCAGGGGACCATATGGGATGTCGGGATTGAACCCAGGCTGGCATGGGCCGGCCGCGTGCAAGGCAAACGCCCTTACCCGCTGGGCTATCCGCTCCGGCCCCCGCTTTTGCATTTTTAAAGCTCCCTCTGGCTGCTGTTACAGAACTGGGGAGCAAGGGAGGTGGCAAGGAGACCAGGCCAGCACCTATTGCTGGGGTTCATGAGACTCCTGTTCAACTGCTTCTTTTTTGCAAAGACAGTCAAGGTGGCCAGAGTTGCACAGAATCCCATGCACATGGCACATGCACTGCGTGTGTGTGTGCACATGTGTCTTGGCCGCACACACACACACACACACACACACACACACTATTTCTCACTTCCCAAAGAGAAGGCCGTCTGAGCAGCAGAGGGGGCTGGGGACTAGATGTCCGGGGTTTTGTTCTTAGGAGGCAGTCACTGTAAACCACCACCAAGGAAGAAAATGCTCCAACGCCTGCTTTCCTGGCATGCACCTGGCAGCAAGACTACACCAGAGGGGCCGGAGTGATAGTACAACGGTAGAGCATTTGCCTAGCATGCAGCCATCCAGGGTTTGATCCTTGGCATCTCATATGGTCCCCTGAGCATCGCCAGGAGTAATTCCTGAGTGCAGAGCCCGGAGTAACCCATAGCCTGGTATGACCCAAAAAAGAAAAAGACTGCATCAGAGCCTCAAGCATAAGGTAGGTCCACACCCACCCACCCCTACAGGCATATAACAGTGAGTCAGCAACCCGAGTGATTTGCAGGCCATGAGGGGTTGCCCCCAAGACTGGCCTGTGAGGTGCCTGACTGCGTTGGCAGGTGGCAGACAGGAGACAGACTTGTCTACACCCAGGGCTCTGCCCCGTGGGCCCTGGATGGTTGATGGTCTGACATAGAAAAGACTGGGCCCCCTGGGATGAACCCAGAGCCATGGCAGAGAAAAAGAAAAGACAAGACAAAAAGAAAGAAAAAAAAGAAAAAGACTGGCCTGTGAGGCCTTGCAGCTGACAGGAGAGGAACAGGTGGGAGCTTTCATTTCCTGGCAAGCAGAGGGCAGATGTGGGGGAGGGGCAGTTGATTTACTCTGGAAAAAATCTGGATTCTTCACTAAGGCTGGGCTCAAGAGCTATATGGGGTGCTGGGATTGAACCTGGGTAGGCTGCATGCAAGGCGAGCACCGTAGCTGCTGTACTATCACTCCAACCTCAGGTGAGTCCATCTTGACTGGGCTACCTCAGGCCCTGACCGAGGATGTTAGTGCCTCCTTCCCTTCTAACACCCAAGGATGATCTCATCTAACTTTCTGGCCTCCCCATTTTGCAGGGGAGGTGACAGGCAGGTTATTCCTGCCTCTGTGCTCAGGAGTGACCCTGGTAATGTTCTGGAACCACATAAGATACTGGGATCAAACTAGGATCAGATACTTGGCAGGTAAGTGCCATGTCTCTGGAATCTTGCCTCCCTGGGCTTCACTGTTTGCTCAGAGACTTAGAGGAAAAGCAAAACAGAAACCTCCGCAGGGGTGATGGGGGTGGTGCCTGGCTTTTGGGGTCCCTCAGGGCTGCCAAAAGAGCCTCATCCCGGGACCTCTGAGGGTAGCAGGAAGGAGCAGGTGGGGTCTGGGGAGCACAGCCCACTCTGTCTGTGCCCTCCTGAACCCTCCAGGCTCATATTTCCTGCCCTCTGGAATCAAGGGCTTGGGGGGGACTCAGAGCAGGAGGGCACAGGGGTACCTGAACCCGGTGTTTCCCCTCTGAGACTCGCCAGCCTCCCTTCCTTTGCCAGAATTCTGAGAACGAGCCCAGGGCTGGCTCCCAAAGTTCTCTCTCCTCCAACTTCCTCATGGCAGGACTGGCAGGCAGGATCTGGGGACACCAGAAAGTGTCCTCCCAAGCTCCCCTGCTCCCTAGACACATGGGGTGCCCCTGTTCTAGCAGCTGTGCCAGATCATAACAGAATGGCCCCTTCCTAGACCAGCCGGTACCGCTCTCCTAGAGGCCTCCAAGGCATGGTGGCCTTTGCATGGTGACCCAGAACAAAGCTGAGCTGGACGGGGCCAAAGACAAGGACTGGTCTGCTCCAGGGGCTCCTGGGAGAGGACCTGGATTGCGCCTCTCGTTCTCTCTCTCTTCTCTCTCTCTCTCTACCTCTCTCTCCCTCCCTCTCTCCCTCCCTCTCTCTCGTCTCTCTACCTCTCCCTTTCTCCCTCTCTCTCTCATACTCTCTCTCCCTTGCTGTCTCTCTCTCCTTGCTCTCTCCCTCTCTCGCTCCCCTTCTCTCTCATGCTCTCTCTTTCTGTCTCTCTCATACTCTCTCTCTCTCTCTCGCTCGCTTTCTCTCTCTCTCTCTCTCTTCTTTGGGACAGTGTGGAGGAGGCGGCCAGCACGGGCCCCAAGGCAGAACCTGCCTTTCATCTTGGCTTTGCAAAGCCCCCCAAGCCGGAGCTGGCTGGCATGGGCACGCGCCATAAATCTCCAGGCTGCCGCAGCTGTGACTGGATTATTTATAGCTGGGTCTTACATTTCTAACAGGAAAGTATCACACAAAGAGAAAGGTAATGAAATCTCACCTCTCCTGCCTGCTCGCCTCACTCCAACTGGGGCCTTCCAGAAGCCCTTGCAGCTGAAGGAGGGATGAGGTGAGCAGGCAGAGGCCCTCTCCCCGCTCTCCCTGTCAGTCACACCCTCTCTCCTCACCCCTGCAACCCTCAGTTTCTTCTCTGGCGCTCACATACAGACCCCGCTGTTCTCCCTGAGATCCCCAGACACACCCCGCACCCCCGCACACTGTCTGGAAGACTCTCTGCCTCCCTTCCAGGGCGTTTGCCTTCTGCTTTGTCAACAGGATGCTGGGATGCCAGGAGAATTCCCAGGCCTGTCTTCGGTGCCAGCCAGCAGCTCCTGTGAACAGCAGGCTGCCTGCGAGCCGGCATCCATCTTGCTGCCCTGGGGGGCTCCCCAGGCCTTGTGCTCCCCATCAGCTGTGCATTGGGGATATGGGGGTTCCTGGATGTGACTTCCTGGGACACAGGGCCTCCTTTCTCCTGTCTGAGGACCTACTCCTGAGACTTAGATGTGGGGCGGTGTCAGGGCAGAAAGGGTTTCCTTCTTTTTGGGGGGCAGAAGGGCACATCCAGTGGTGCTCAGGGACTGTTTCTGGCTCTATATTCATGAGTGACCCATGGTGGCACTCAGGGAACCATATGTGATGTCAGGAATTTGAACCAGCGTGGCCGCCATCACTGTATGTAAGGCAAGTGCGAACCACCTGTATTATCTCTCTGGCCCAAATCTCCCTCCTTCTTAAACTCTAACTTTGGGGGGCTGGAGCGATAGCTTAGCGGGTAGGGTGTTTGCCTTGCACCGCAGCCAACCCGGGTTCGATAACCAGCATCCCATATGGCCCCCCAAGCTCCACTAGGAGTAATTCCTGCATGCAGAGCCAAGAGTAACCCCTGAGCATTGCCGGGTGTGAACTGCCTCCCTAAAAAAAATTTTAACCTTGGCTTGACTTTGGAGTGGTTTACTCTAACACATCTGTCTTCACTGCATAAACATAAAGATGTCCTAACTGAGGGTCCAAGAGAGGACAGAAGGTGAGGCCGCCTTGCATTGCAGCCAACTCTAGCTCTTTCCCCAGCACAGCATATGATTCCCTAGCAAGCACAGGGCCAGAGGAGCCCTGAACACCACTGGGTATGGCCCCAAACAAGCCCCCCCCAAAAAAAAACCCAAAACAAAACCCCACAAAATCATAACTTACTTAGCATTACACAACTTCTGAAATCTTTGAGAAATCTACAATTTCTGAAACAACCTTCCCAGAAGTTTAGCCTCCAGATCCCTTTGCTTCAAGGCAGAGACTCTGAGGACACAGACCCCCTGGTGAAAGACCAAGGGGAGCCAACTGTATGAGGTTCCTGGGAATCGACAGGGTAAGGCCATGAACTCTAAATTTATGGGTTCCCTGGTTATGAGGCATGGCTCTATGGGGTAACGACATGAAAACAGGGACTCGTGGGCTCACTGCCTGGCTCTGCCCATTGCTGGCCTGTGTGACCTTAATGAAATCAGGTAAGTTCTCTGAGCTTCAGAACTTTGGTCTGCACATCGGAGATTTAATACAGAGCTTCAACCAGAATGAGTCCCATTAATGCACATACAAACTTGCTCAGGACAGTGACAAGCACAGCAGCGATGCTCACAGCTGAGCTTCTGCAGATGGCCAACGCCGTCTCTGAGGCAGTCACAGGGACCAGATCAGGGCTCCTGCCTGCTCCAAGCAGGATGTGTTTCCACTCAACAGCGCTGGCCGCAGGGGGCTGCCCCTCAGAGCCTGCGTTCCCTCTGCCAGTCACTCACAAACGGCCTCTTCCCGCTCTGCCACTGGACTGCTGTTAGTGTTTCTCAGACAGAGACAGAAGACAGAGACAGAGAGAGGTGGGGCCATGTCAACAGCACGTGAACCATTTCAGAAGCGAGAGCCCCAGGAAGAGCAACTGTCAACTCCTTTTTGAAGAGTCACTGCCTAGGGCCCCAGGGATAGTACCAAGGTAGGATGGGAGGGGGCCGGAGGCGATAGCCCAGCGGGTAAGGCGTTTGCCTTTACGCGGCCGGCCATGCCCGGCCTGGGTTCAATCCCGGCATCCCATATGGTCCCCCGAGCACTGCCAGGAGTAATTCCTGAGTGCAGAGCCAGGAGAAACCCCTGAGCATTGCAGGTGTGACCCAAAAAACAAAAACAAACAAACAAACAAACAAAAGGTAGGATGGGGCGGAGCGATGGTCCAGCGGGTAGGGCATTTGCCTTGTGCGTAGCTGGCCCATGCCGGCCCAGGTTCTATCTCCGGCATCCCATATGGTTCCCCAAGCACCGCCAGGAGTAATTCCTGAGTGCAGAGCCAGGAGAAACCCCCTGACCATTGCCGAGTGTGACCCAAAAAAACCAAAAAAAAAAAAAAAAAAAAAAAAAAAGGTAGGGAGATTGCCTTGCTATGATGACCGGGGTTCTATCCCCAGCATTCCTTCCATGTGGCCCCCACAAACACTGCCAGCAGTAATTCCTGAGTGCAGAGCTAGGAGGAACCCCTGAGCATTACTGGGTGCAGCCAAAACAAAACACAAAAGGCCAGAGCTGGCTGCTTTGTTGGCCTGAGGATAGATCAATTCTTGGCGGAGCCTCCCTACATGGCCTTAAGAAACACCTGTGCAAAGTATCCCCAACATCTGCTGCAGGACTCCTAAGGGCCGCTGCATCTGCTCTGGATTGCCTCCCCGCAAATCACTCCGTAGATAAGGGGGTAGTCTAAATGTGGCAGTTTATCTGACCATGTATGCTGTACTAGCTGGTATAAATATTCTCCCATGCTATCACAATCATCGCGGGACTAGCTAGATCTTACCAGCATATTAGCCTGACCACGTAAGGACACCTAAGTAATTAGACCAGAGAGAAATGCTGTTTGCTTCCAAACAAACAAGCATGGCTCCCTGATAAAATATAAAACTACAATGAAGTAGAGGAGACTTGTGAAGGCTTGGAGAAATATTTAACTGGCATTGGTGTTGGTCCTTGGTACAGTGACATGCCATCTCAGAAACCCCCTTCTCTACATTTCAAAGGCCTTCCCGGCTCAAAACATTAGCATAGTAAAGGCCCTAGGTGAGATGCAGGGAGGGGTTACCTGAGGGCATTGGACCCTCCCTGCTTTCCATAACAATGGGAGGAAGGTCTGAGTTGGGGGGGGGGTATAAACTTGCCGGTTCCCGCTCCCGGGCTTCTTCTTCCGGTGGGATCTCGCCTTGTGAGCGATTATTCCCCTTGGAAGTTTCACACGTGGTGGTCGCCATCTTGGCCTACACGTGGCTGGGGTTCTAGCCTGGAATCCTAAGCATCGGGTTTTTCCTTTTGCTGATTTGTATGCCTGAACCTGTGATAAGTAAAGTCTTTTAAAACCGCATCGGACTCCTGAGTGTTCATCCATTCCTCGCCTGCTTCGGAGGTAGAAGGGAACTTGCTTCCCGGCACTGTCGGGACCCCGGCAGAGCACCCCGATAAACATCCTGCCCTTCTGTCTGCTCACTGCCCCGTCTTCAGAGCACCTACCTGCGCCTGATGGTCTGCCTCTTATATCTGTTGCTCTGACTTTGTCTGGCTTCCTTCAGGGTCCACTGTGCCTGGAGAACTCCTGGCAGATACCAGTCACCCCACCGGGGCCAGGAAGAGAGTGCAAGGCTGGGCACCTCCTTAGCCTGCTGAAGACTTGGGTTCCATCCCTGGTACTGGGAATAACCCCCTTTGCACAGAGCCAAGACTAGTCCTGTACTGTGTTTGTGACCCCTCCCAAAAGAAACACACACACACACACACACAAAGTTGCCCCCAAGTCGTCCAAGGTCTCGGTACAGAAGATAGGCACTTGCCTTGCATGTGGCTGGTTCGGTTCAATCCCCAGCACTCCATATGGTCCCACACAGGCCCCATCAGGAGTGATCCTTGAGTGCAGTGCCAGGAGTAACCCCTGAGCACCACTGGCTGTGGCCTCAAAGCAAAACAAAAAAGTTGTCCTGAAGGTGTCTGTTAACTAAAGGCCTTGGTTCTGGGGCCGGAGCGATAGCCCAGCGGGTAGGGTGTTTGCCTTGCGTGGCTGGCCCATGCCGACCCGGGTTCGATCCCCGGCATCCCATATGGTGCCCGAGCACCGCCAGGAGTTAATTCCTGAGTGCAGAGCCAGGAGCAACCCCTGAGCATTGCCGGTGTGACCCAAAAAAAGCAAAAATAAATAAATAAATAAAAATAAAATAAAGGCCTTGGTTCAGGAGATAAGGCACTGCATGCAACCCAGCACAGTCAGCCCCCTGGACCACCGCTGTATATTACGGGCCTCCTGAACAACAGAGCCAGGAAGAACTCCTGAGCACTGCAGGGTATGGCCTCTTCCCCAATAACATTAAGTGCATAAATAATTGTATAAAAGCCTTGCAGACAAAGCATTTTAGGAGGATAATCCCCTTTGGCCAATGGTGGGCTGAATCCGGTTGCTTTCACTGTGAGCCTGTAGAGAGAAAACAGGCCATTAGGTGTGCTTTGACTCTTCCGCACAGTGAAGCAAACAGGCCCAGCTGAGACCAAATCCCGCTGGGCTGCGGTGGCCTGCTGATAGCCTGTGGGGCATCTCTAGCTCTGGCGACAGAGATGGGACCAGCAGAAAGTGGGGGGACTGCTTGGGGCTCACAGTCCGCCTGACCTGAGCTTCACTGTCCAAGAGCATGGCCTGTGAATCTCTAGGGGGCTGCGGAGTCAACCAGGTTGTATGTGAGGTCCAGGCTTCAGGAAGGCATGGGGTGATCCTGCAGAGTCGGTGTCCTGACCCACGGGGCTCTGTGGGACGCCCTGAAAATACAGGCCAGAGCCTACTGTGCTTTCAGGACCAGGCTGGAGCAAACAAGAGGTTTCAGGGTGCTCACGGGCATCAACAGAGGCCACAGAGCGACGCCCACTATCTTGTCTTCCCAGAGGAGACCCTAGCCCAAATCCTGCCTAGCCCAAAGCCTGCAGGCCAACGGCACGGGATGTACTCATAGTGGGGGGTGTGAGCTTGCTGCCAAGGCTTGCTGCAAACCTCAGCTCCACTGCCTCGTAGGGCCCTGGTCCCTCCCTGGGTCTCCTGGCTCTCTAAACAGCAGGCACAGAGTGGCTCTCCTAGGGAGCCAGGGATGAATGCAATTCGTCCAGAGAGTGCTCCTGCAGGCCATGTGCCACTCAGCGTGCTCAGCATACAGGGGGTTCAGATTCCTCGGGGAGGGGGGTTCAAGTTCAGACACTTCATCCTGGCTGGTGGTCATCCCAGCAACCTCAAAAACGATGACAGTGAAGGAAAGGAGAAATGGAACAAAAATTCATCAGATCCTCATTTCAAGGTCACATGCTTTTTTTGTTTGTGGGTTATTGTTGGTTCTTTTTTTTTTTTCCTGCTTTTTGGGTTACACCTAGCGACGCCTCAGGGTTTACTCCTGGCTGTATACTCAGGGATTACTCCTGGCAGTGCTCAGGGGAACCATATGGAATGCCGAGGATCAATCCTAGATCAGTTGCTTGCAAGGCAAATGTCCTACCGGCTATGGTATGGCTGGTTCCTGATTGTGTTTGTTTTGGGGCCACACCTGTCAGTGACCAGGGATTACTCCCTGACTCTGTGCTCATGGATCACTCCCAGCAGGGCTCAAGGAATCATATGTGGTGCCGGGGATTAAACCTGGGTTGACTCCGTGCCTGTCCAGTGCCTCACCTGGTTAGCGCTCTCACCAGCCCTCATGTTCTCACAGCTTTGCAAGGCTCTTCTAGAGCTTGGAGGTCTTGGAAATATCCTGCACGTGAGAAGGTTTCACAAGGATCAGCCCCCTAACTTTTCCTTCCCTTGAACATTTTGAAGTCAGAAAAGAACCAACTTCCCTCTGGTGTGGTTTATAAACCAAGGGAATAAAGAACTTGGCTTGTGGTGGTTCCTACAGACAGGCCATGGAAGTTTATCCCCTTGAAGGGCTGGAGTGTGGCTCGGGACAGAGCACAGGCTTGCAAGTGAGGGAACTTAGGTCGTTTCCGCAGCACCATGCACACAAAAGCTCCCTTCTGTGGGAAGGACAGAAGGGAAGGAAAGGAAGAGGGGAGTGAGAGAGAGTGGGCCGGGAGAGGCCGCCGGGGTTGAGAGGTGGTCTCCTGAGAACCCAGGCGAGAGGAGACAAGAACCGAGCTTATCCTCAGGGACGGTGAGAGCCAGGCCGGGAGCTCCCCTTCCACCTGCCACTTGCTTTAGGTGACCTTGTGGTAGAGTCCCCTAGCCCCACCCGTACCCACCGGCTGTCTGGGTCCATTTTCTCTCTGAAAAACCAGTCCCTGAAAGGTGACCTCCCACCTGGCATTTTTTCTAGAATGTCGGGCTCAGCCCCCCCTCTCTCCCTGGTCTTCCTGTCTGGCAGCCATCTGCTGCTTGCCGCCCTCTCCATCTCCCCGCTGCCCCCCCTCGCCCCCGCACCCTGCCCCCTTTCCTTCTCCGGTTTATTTTTTAACCGGGGTTTACAGGCGAGCAGGATCTGGAAAAGCCAGTCTGCAGAAGGTCCCGTACGTGCTCGCTCCTCTGCCCCACCGCGGGCCCTGCCAGGAATGGCGTGAAGGGCAACAGTCTGGGGGCCAACATGGCCCCGTTGTCCTTGGCCAGCTGGAGGGCTGGAAGGCGGCCGATGGGGAGGGCAGGGTGCACCCGCGTCAAGGATGGAAGTGGAAACTTCTGGGCTCTCCTGACGTCAGCGCCCCCAGCAGCAGCTGATTGGCCCAGGGTTTCCCTCTGCCCTGGGGCGATCTCTGGGCAGAGTGGCCCAATGCCCTGTATTGCAGGCCAGGCCCTGGGTGCTCTGGCATGGGGTGGGGGCAGGTTGTCCAGCACAGGGGAGCGAGCCGTGTGGAGGACACTGGCCATGAAAGGGCATCTGCAGAGTGTCGTGTTTTGTTTGTAGTTCAGAAATAGGCAGGAAGTAGTCACCCCCGGGAAGAATCGGAATGCTGCAGAGCACTCTCACATCCTCACACTGACTTTTATTTTGGTCTGACTCTGGGTAGGGAGTCAAGGAAGTTCTCCTTCACCTATTGACCCTCAGCGCTGCCCAAGGCTTCCACTCATCAGGGTGTGGGGTGGGAAGAGGGGCCCAGGGGTCTCGGCAAGAAGGGCAATGTGGCCTTGGCCCAGCCTCAATTCTTTTTGGAAGGGAAACCTGCAGGAAAAGGGGAGCTGACTGCAGATAGCTGGTCTGGGCCAGCATATGTGTGGGGAGAGGCTTGCTTTGGGTCCAGAGGACACAGGGGAAATCAAGGCACACATAGTTAATGGGAGTGTATGTGTGTGTGTGTGGGGGGGGGGTTGGGCCGCAGAACAAGGCTGGTCACCAGATTCCCATGGTTGACAGAGCTGGGGGTTGCAAGTTCAGAACTGGTGGCCCCCTGAGAAGGGTGAGGCAACTTTAGAGGTGACCATAGAGTGGTGCCCAACCCTCTGACTATCCAGCAGTGCTGGCCAGAGCCTGAGGGCTTCTCGGAAAGTGTCCCGGCAGGAGACCTAAAAAGGGCTGGAACTCACAGCCCAGCTGCCTTTTTGGCCCACCCGCCAGCACCCACCATTAGCTGAGCAGCCCTATGTTCTAGCACTTTCTATACATTTAACTCTGTGCCTCCTGGATGCAGCCACTCAGATCCCATTCCCCAGGGGGAGCAAACAAGCTCAGAGGGGCCCAGTACCAGTTGAAGAGCACACGGCTGACCAGCGTCAGGGTTAGGCCGGGACCCGGAGGCCCACCCTGCTTCAGGCCTCTAGAAGGACAAAATCAAGGCTGCTCCCTTGCCTCCCTCTGGCCACTCTCCCATCTCCCCCTTCTATAGCTGCAGACGTGGACCCGCCCACACCTGTTATGGGCAAGGAGGCAGAGCACCAACCCAGGACAGGGACAGACTTAAAAGGACCTCGGCAAAGTAAGAATGTAGGGCCCTTTGTATTAAGAATGTCAAGACGGCAACAATAAAGCATCAAACTGTTCCTTTCAAGACAGGTGTGACACGGCTCCATGTCCGTGAAGCCAGGCCTTCCTGGAGCCTGCACTAACGCCCAGGAAACTCCAGCTTTGCCTGGGAAGTGCCAGAGCCAAGTCCGAAGTAAGCAGGATTTCAGGAGTGGGAAGCAGATGGCCCAGCAGCCCGCCAGGCACCACCTCCCGCCTCCCGAGAGCTCAGGACTCCACTCCCGCCTGCCAGGGTACCCCCGAATGTCACCAGGAAAGTGCTGGCTTCTCACAGAGGACGGGGCCCGAAGACGCCGATGTGTAGTGCCGGCACACAGTCTGCTTTGCTTTTCTGTTAACGAATCCTTGCACCTCCTTTCCTACCTGCTCCTTAATCTCTACTGGAGACAGGGTCTTCCTTCATCAGACCAATATTTTTGTTTCTGTTTGCTTGTTTGTGGGGGTACCCAGTTCCCACAGTGGTACTCCTGGCTCTGACCTCAAGGATCACTCCTGGCAGGCTTGGGGGACCATTCGCGGTGCTGGAGATGGAACTCAGGCCTGCTGTGCTCAAGGCAAGCCCTTACTCTTGAACTCTTGGTACTATATCTCCGGCCCCAACCAGGCCAACGTTGAGTATCCAGACACTCTGCTGGGGCCTCAGGAATCCGTCCAGTAAGTCATTCAGGGCAGAGCGCAGCCCTGCTCCATCCATATCAGCAGAATGGACGTGAGAAGTAGCTTCTGCAGGTGTATTGCCAGGTATGGCCGGGCATGGCTGCTCTCCTCAAATCCTCATCATGGCTCAGCATGCACTCACTACTGCCCCTCAGGCCTCAGAGGAAACTGAGGCAGAAGGTCCCATGATTACCGAAAGTGAGCAGAGGGAGAGTACAGAGCAGCGGTCACTTGCCCTACAAACAAACACTGGCCCAGAGGGTCTCTGTGCCCCTAAGTCTGGTTGCATCTTTTACTCCTGCATAAGAAACACCCAATTCTGCACCTCACCCACCCCAGCCCCTCCACCTGTGTTCCACTGGGTGAGTGGGCACCCAGTCCCACTCACAGCCTCTCACCGTCATTCCGCGTTTGAGTACCTGGGAGCACCAGAAGTCGGGACAAGCCCCTGCCCGTTCTCCAGGTGGGGAAAGGAAAGGTGGAGGAGGCCGAAGCAGGTGAAGGAGCAGGGCACCAGCCCTGGCAGGCGGCACTGAGCCTGCACTCTGGTTCTCCTGCCTGGTTATGCCCCTCGGGGTATGAGTTACCTCCCATGCCTGGGTCTTTCGTCTGTAAAACAATCCGGAGACTGGCAGCACCGTGTTCTGCAGGATGTGGTGTGTGACTGAGATGGCACCCCTGGGAAGAGCTTGGAAAGTGCCCGTCCCGCCAGCACGCGGAGGGCATATGCAAGTGGTCATCACTGAGAGGGACCCGCTCGCTCCCCCTCGGGGGCTGCCTCGCCTCTCCCAGGCTCATTGACTGCCTCCTTCTGGCACGTGCAGCCCCAGCTCTTGCTTTCCGGCCACCCCCGCTGCTGTGGCTCTCAGGGGGCATCAGAGAAACCCCACCCTTCCCAGTCCTGGCTGCCAGGCTCACCCCTTCCATTTAGACCCCACACTTCACCTGCTGCACCCTGGGCTCAGACCTCATTCAGCACGGACAGCTCCAGGCCCCAGACAGGGCTCCTGCTCTTCCGTTGAAGGAGCCCCCTAGGCTGTCCCCAGGCGGGCCTGTTGCACTTCCTGTCCACCCCTCCCTTCTCCTCTCCTCACCCCAGGTGAGGGCACCCAGCACCCACGCTCTTCTCATTCTCTCCTGTCCCCTCAGGGACCGCCTCCAAACTCCCACCCACGAAGGTCGCCTGCCCAGACCTGCGAGCAGCCCAGGGCCGCCTGCCCATCGCATCATCGGACACATTCCCCCACTTGGCCGGGGCCCCTCATGTCACTGTCCCAAGCTGGCAGGGCCCCTGCCCCCTGTCCCTGCTGTACAGAGCCGGAGCTGTTCCCCCTCTCTCCAGCCCACCTTAGGCAACTGGGCCTGGGGCCTGGGCTCTGCCCAGCCGCTCAGAGCAGCTGAGCCCCCACACCTCCTCCTGGTCAGCCCCAGCGCCCCTGGCCGGACCACTGCCACGGCCTCCTTGCCGGTGCTTACCCAACCTGGCCCTCTCTCTGCTGATCTCCAGAGCTGCTGCCAGAAAGACCTCAAAAGGGCAGATCAGAGCATGTCCTCTGCTAGCCTCATCCTCCACGGTTCTTAATGACTTGCCCCAAGCCCCCAACACTGCAGCCCACCAAGCCAACACTTCCTGGGGCTGGGGGTGGGTCTGCTCTGTGCAACCCCCTCTCCCTTCCCTCACAGAGACCCACCTTCACGAAGGCTCCCCCTGTGCTCCTGAGGACCCTCTACCTTTCATCTGGCCTTCCTGTCCCCAGCACTTAGAGCTGAGGGTGGGGACAGCCTGTATGGAGGGTCTCTGAGTCCCCCAAGGATTAGGCAGCAGTCAGGCCGAGGAGCTAGGATGGGCCTGACGGTACTGACTCACTTCTCTCAGTTGCCTAAGAAAAGTCTCCAGGGCATGGGCCCCTGGAGACCTGGAGGAGGGTGTCCAAAGAGAACCTCGGGGCCAGGACTTGAACCCAGACAGCAGCTGGTCACTGTTGGGGAAACACAAGTTTCTGCCCAAGCAGGGACTCTGGACAAGCTTGGAGGAGGAACCGGGGGTGGGGAGAGAGGATTAGGAGGGTCCGTGGCTGGGAGAAGCCGTGGCTGGAGGGGGCTCCTGGGCCACTGTTGCCCTCCCCAGCAGGCCCCTGGGAGCGAGCAGATGAGGGATAAGGAGGCCGGGACTCTGACTCAGCTGGTGCCCAGAAGGGGCCTGACCGGGAGGCAGGATTCAGAAAAGGAGGAGGGGCCGCAGAGGTGCTCCCTGCCGCAGCACCGAGAGGTGCAGTGACAAGAGACCCTTGAGCCTCTGAGGGGGGACAAGGCAAGGCCATGCTGAGGACCGGCTGCAGGGTCAGCTGCCTGTCCTAGGGCACACGCTCCCCACCAACCCCTTGGGTTACCCCCAAGTACCGAGGTGGTCTGGCTGGTCAGAGGGGCTTGGATGGGCTGTTTCAGTCAGGCGAGGGAGTGCCTACAGCAGCACTTCTTCTGGGTACCCCTGATGCCCCCCTTTTTGTGTTGCCTAGGAACCCCAGCACCCCCTCTCTCTCTTCTCTCCTGCCTCCCCTCAAACCACCCTTATTCCAGAGGATTCATGGGCCCACTTCGCCACCCTCCACCCGGTGGGTACAGTTGCCCACCCCTCTTTTCCCCCCAGTCAGGAAAGAGGAGGGGGCTGGCCCTTGTCTGACAGAGCAATAGAGCGTGGCTGGAGGTGATCACATGACCGTCTGGGCCGAGACCCAGGGACGGAGTGTTAATTCCCTGCTCACGTGCTCCGTGCTCCGGCATTCCTGAGCTGCCTCTCCTCGGGGGCTGACTGCCAGCACCACTGCCCACCCCCAAACCCTGTGCCCTCACTGCTCTGTGGACCCTGGGCCCAAACCTTTGGGGAGCACAGCCTTCAAGTCCAGAGCTCACACTGCTGCAACCAATGCTGGGAGGCAGGAAAAGGGTGTGACCAGGCCCCTGTATGTGAGGGAATAGGTGGGCACAGTTAGGGTTGCCCCCTACCCCACCCAGGAGATGGGTTTTCAGAGCACCCTGTATTTCCCAGGAGACCGCTCACAGTGCCAGCCTGCAAGGTCAGCCCGAATGAAGGAGAAGTTGATGTTTGGCGCAGTCCAGCCCCGTTCAACAATGCTTCGGCCTTGATCTGGGCTTTTAGTAGTTTCTGGGACTATCACACTAGGAAGCCATTCTGCCAGACCACCAAGCCATCGGTAATGGCGGGAGAAGGTGGAGAACGGGGTATTGGTGGGTGGGTGGGTGGGTGAGTGGGTAAGTTTTGGACTCTACGTGGGTGGGGGCGTTGATCAAGGCCCCATCTCCTTCCACCCCTGTTTTTCAAGAGAAACTCAAACTATACAAGGTATTGTTTGTACCACCGGATGAAAGTGAATGGAGTGTGGATCAAACACACACACACACACACCTGGCTGAAAGTGCATGGAGTGTGGAACACACACACACACACACACACATACACACATACACACACACACCTGGCTAGGATGCTATGCAGAGTCATAGCTTCTCCCGAGAAAGCCTCGTTTGTGGCCCCTCTGGCCCATCATAGTGCGACACCAAGAGACAGGAGAACTCAGCCAAAGGGTGGACAGTCACTTCTTTCCCCTGTGACTCCTCATAGGAGCAATCTACAGAAACTCAAACATTAGATCTATAATTTCATCAATTACACACATACACTTCCTGTCCACTTTTCTGTTTTGTCAAAGCTGGGACAGAAACAGCTCTCTCTCTCTCTCTCTCTCTCTCTCTCTCTCTCTCTCTCTTTCTTCTTCTCTCTCTCTCTCTCTTCGGTTTTTTGGGTCACACCCAAAGATGCTCAGGGGTTACTCCTGGCTCTGTACACAGGAATCACTACTGATGGTGCTCAGGAGACCATATCGAACGCTGGGAATTGAACCCTGGGCGGCCGTGTGCAAAGCAAATGTCCTACGAGCTGTACTACCTACAGCTCATTCTTTACACTTGGGACCAGCAGGCTGCTGGGTGAAACTTCCGATAGCCTTGCTCCTGGAGCCTGTCTGTTCCCAGCATCCCCAGCCTCGAAACTATTCTCTCATGGGGCTTCTGACAGGTTCCCCTGAGGACAGCCTTACTGGCTAGCACTGACCCAGCTCACACTGAGACTCTGGGATAGAGAGCAGGGGTTGAGCGAGGACTTAAGCTGGGAGCCAAGGTTTCCTGGGCCCTGAGGACATAAGCCTGAGGCCCTTTGCATGGGGCTCCATAGGCATCTTGGGAAGTCGCCAGGCTCTAGGCAGCCCTGGGTTTGTTTCATAGTGGGTCTGATGGTGTTGGGTATTTTATATCAATGAACTCAGTCAGGACATTCTGTAAAATGGAGTTAAAACACATCCCGGTAGGTTGCCTGGGTACTTGCTGGCATAACATAACAAAGCACACGGCATAAACTCAGACAGGTTTAGAAGGCATTTCACTAGGTGAGCTCAATGGTCGTTCCAACTCCAATTTTTTTTCATTCTTTTGGGTTTGGAGCCCTACCTGATTATGTCAGAGTTTCTTTTGGCTCTGTACTCAGGGATCATTACTTTTTTTTTTGCTTTTTTGGGTCCACCTGGCAATGCTCAGGGGTTTCTCCTGGATCTGCATTTAGGAATTACTCCTGGTGGTGCTCGGGGGACCATATGGGATGCGGGGGACCATATGGGATGAACCCGGGCTGGCATGGGCTGACCGCGTGCAAGGCAAATGCCCTACCTTCTGGGCTATCACTCTGGCCCCTCAGGGATCATTTCTGACAGTGCTCGGAGGACCATATGGGATGTCAAGAATTGAACTTGGGGTCAGTGGCATGCAAGGCAAGTGTACTATCCACTGTTCCCTCATTTTATTTTCTTTTTCTTTTTGTGTCACACCCAGTGATGTTCAGGGGTTATTCCTGGTTCTGCACTCAGGAATTACTTACTTGGGGGACCATATAGGATGAGAGAATTGAACCCGGTCAGCCATGAACAAGTTAAATACCCTATCCACTGGACTATCTCACTCTGGCCCCAGGCCCCTAATTTTCTTGATTTGCAAGGAATAAAAACAACTGCGGAGGGGCCGGCGTGATAGCCCAGTGGGTAGGGCGTTTGCCTTGCACGCTGCTGGCTAGTGCCGGCCCGGGTTCGATCCCGGCATCCCATATGGTCCCCGAGCACTGCCAGGAGTAATTCCTGAGTGCAGAGCCAGGAGAAACCCCTGAGCATCGCCAGGTGTGACCCCAAAAAAAAAAAAAAAAAAAAAAAAACAACTGCAGTGGCCTGAGTGATAGCACCGAAGGTAGGCATTTTTGTCTTGCACACAGCCGACCTGGGTTCAATCCCGGCATCCCATATGGTCCCCCGAGCACCACTAGGAGTTATTCCTGAGCGAAGAGCCAGGAGTAACCCCTGAGCATTGCCGGTGTGATCCAAAAAGCAAAAATAAATAAATAAACTGTGAATTTCAGTGTGTGCATTGCATGAACATCCAGGGTAGGATCCATATGAAAGCGTGGTCTGGGACCTTACATTTAATAACATAGGCAGGCACAGCGATGTTGTGAGCAGGTCCGTAAGTGAATGAAGAATGCCATGGGGTTGGATCCATGGCACCACCTTCAGAGAGCAAGGTCCAAAATCACCGTCAGACTATTTTCTCAAAGCTGTTGAATTAAATCCTCCTTGTCCTAGCCCCATGCCCACCAAAACACCCTGTTTAGAAGAGATATACAGGGGCCAGAGCGATAACCCAGCCGGTAGGGCGTTTGCCTTGCACGCAGCCGGCCTGTGCCGGCCTGGGTTCGATTCCCCGGCATCCCATATGGTCCCCCGAGCACTGCCAGGAGTGATTCCTGAGTGCAGAGCCAGGAGTAACCCCTGAGCATCGCCGGTGTAACCCAAAAAAGCAAAAAAAAAAAAAAAAAGAAGAAGAGATATACAGGGGCCAGAGCGATAGCGGGGAGGGTGTTTGCCTTGCACGCGGCTGACCCGGGTTCGATCCCTGGCATCCCATATGGTCCCCTGAGCACCACCAGGAGCTAGGAGTAACCCCGAGCATGGCCAGGTGTGACCCCTCACAAAAGAGTTGTACAAACAATGCATATAAATGAATACAATATGGATTTCTAACTGTTGGTCACTGGCTCTTGGGGATGGGAGAAAGAAGGGTGAAGGATGGAAGTGGAGGTGAGGGGCCGGGAGGACGTGAAGCAAGTCCAGGCTCCTATAGCCACTCCTGAATGGATGAAACAGTCTGAATGGCGGAAACCCACAAAAATCCTCAGGTGTCACAGGAAAAGCACAACATGGAGAGCTTCAGGGAAGAGGAAATCTAGCTGAGGGCTCAAAGCAGGACTACTTAAGGCTCCCAGAATCGTAGCTACAGGGGTCAGAGCAGAGAAAGGTCACGTGGTTCTAAAAAGGGAAAAGAGAGAGCTGCCCGTTGAACAATGGGCCACGGTCAACTTTAATTACCCGAACCATTATCATTCACTTCCAGCCTGACTTCCACCTCAGCCCCCAGCTCCCGCTCCCTCCCTTCTCTCTCCCTGGTCTCTTTCCTGAAAGCCAACAGGCCTCCTTTGCTGGATGCCTCATTGTTACAGTGACTGTTTCTCCTGCTAGTAATACATGTAGCAACAAGGGGGAGAAAAATGACACTGTTCTACCGTTCTCTGCTTATACTTTATTTATTTTATTTTATTTTTTTTTTGCTTTTTGGGTCACACCCGGCGATGCTCAGGGGTTACTCCTGGCTCTTCGCTCAGGAATTACTCCTGGCCATGCTTGGGGGATCATATGAGATGCCGCGGATCGAACCCAGATTGGCTGTGTGCAAGGCAAATGCCCTATCCGCTGTGCTATTGCTCCGGCCCTCGTTCTCTGCTTTTAATGACAGGTCCCTCCCTTACCTCTGTGCACGAAGCCAGGGGTCATACAATCTGCCATCCTCTTATTTATTTATTTATTTATTTATTTATTTACTTACTTTATTTATTTATTTTTGCTTTTTTGAGTCACACCCGGCGATGCTCAGGGGTTACTCTTGGCTCTGCACTCAGGAATTACTCCTGGCGGTGCTCAGGGACCATATGGAATGCCAGGGATCGAACCCGGGTCGGCCACGTGCAAGACAAATGCCCTACCCGCTGGACTATTGCTTCAACCCCAACAATCCGCCATCCTTAAAGCTGCTTAATCTAATGCCAGAGCAGTGGAGACGAAGTGAAGGCCAGCAGGAGTGTCTGTGTCGAGGCAGGTAATCGAGCTGGTTCCCACCGAAAGCTTAGTACTCTACTCACCAGATGCACACCTGGACAGATAAACCACACACCAAGTTCTTACTCACTGATCCAGGCTGGCTGGGAGTGGGGGTGCGGTGGCTCTGCCACTCCTTCATGCATTGGTGGATACACTGTGCCCCTGACACTCAGGCTCTGTATCGTCAGGCTGCTGAGCTTCACCCATTTCAAGAGTGATGAGTGGGGGTGGGGGAGCACCTTGGAGGATTTTTCCAGACGAAACATGCTTGGTTTTTATTCATGAGCTTATGAAAAAAGTCAACCCAGAACTTTAAGTGCCATGTGTGATTGGTAGCCAGGCGAGGCTGGGTTTTAGAATTAACCCTACAGTCTGCTATGCATTATCACCCCCCAAGTTAATTACCCCTGAGGATGAAAATAGGCTCCGTGACTCATAAGCACCAATACAACACTTGGCAGCAGATGAAAATGCAAGGACACATTTGCAGGAAGCTGACACGGACATCTATTTATATGTGGGGAGATTCTTAAAGAGGTGAGACAGGCACCTCCCAGGTACCAGGATTAAGAGGCTGCAGCAGATCCATTAACTGGAATTTATCCACACCCCAAAGATATACATACATATCACACACACACACACACACACACACACACAGAGTCCTGGTTTCCACTATTTGGAGATGGTGGTAGCAAAGCAGGAACAGAAACTACAAGGCTGTTATTAACAGCAAGTTGCAACACGGACCCAGCCCCACACTGCTTCTGCGCTAACTGCCTATTTGCTTTTCCCCAACCATTGTGTCTGAGTCCATACCCGTCTCCACCCACCTGCCCTGACTTCCATGGAACCAGCTAGGAGTGAGGTAGGGGTGGGGGCACAGGAACCACCAGATCCCTTCCCCCTTGGCAGGGACAGTTCTGGAGCAGGAACCTGGGAGTGGGGTGCAACCAGGAACTGCAGGAAGAATCATAGGCTTTGTTTTGCTCCCTCTGGCTTTCTCCACCTCTTTGCCCAGCCTGAGGAAAGGACAGATTTGAACCAGGGTTGTCTGCTCTCCCCAGGGCCTGGGGGGCTCCAGCCAGGGGGCTCTGCCTCCTTCCCCACCCTGGCACCTCCCTCACGTCCCGTCCCCCTTAGTTGCCTAGGGCAGCAGGGCATTTCCTCAGCCACCCATAGGGCTTTCTATGGTGTCCTAAGTAACCTTTGCCTCAGGAACTGGTTTTTCTTTTTCCTTTTCCCCATGTCTACTGTGAAGTCAAATGTCCATCCTACAGAAAAGCTTACCAGAAATGGTGGGGGAGAGAAAAAAAAAACAGGATCCTGAAGTCCTGCATCCACAGGGGGGCTTGTTTCCCGGAAGCCCATTCCCTTCTGACCCGCTGAGTGTTTCCCATCTCTGGCCACGTTTGCTCTGAGGCTGCAGTGACAGCGATTTCTGTCCCATCTCAGAGGCCAAACAGCCTCACATCCTCTTTTGGTTTGGATTCCCTCCACCCCCACAAACACAACCTGCCCTGATGAAGCAGCAGACTCTTGGTCACAGGGGGAGGTACCAAAAAGCTGGGGTGCTCTTGAGGGGTGGTGAGGGAAAGAAACAGAAAGTGCTTAGTCAGCAACTGTCCTGGCAAGGGGGTGAAAGCAAAGCGCCTGGGGAGGAGACAGCAGCCCCACTTTCTCCACTAGCACTAGGGTGCTCTGATCAGGTAGGGAGGGTGTCATTTCCCCCCCGCCCTCCCCTATACAGCTCCAAATTGGGGCTATGCAGCCTGAGTCCTAGAAAAACAAACTGGCTGACTCCGGGCAGGATTAATATCAATTGAATTTATTACAAGTTACTAAGCTCCAAGGCACATTACAGTGTTCTGTTAACTACAGAAATGTATAAAGGACAAACAGAGCAGATTCTCCAGGTCTAGCATTTCGCTCTATGTTCAAAAGCATCCGTGCATCAAGAAAGCAAAAACAAAACACGTGAGGATCCAACACTCAGGTCAGGAGAAACAAACCAAAACATTTTCCCTCACAAACTTGCAACAAAAAACACCTCCGCTCCCCCACACCCCCTTTACCATTTTGCAAACAAAAACAAGAAAAACAAAACAGAACAAAATTAAGTGAAGACTTCAACACTTGGGGCTGTTTAGAATGAAGCTTTCACCATTTTTCTTTTTTTTTTAGGCAGCAACACTGACCTTGGCAAAAAAAAGTCATTTTCTTTTGTTTTTTTTTTCCTTTCAGAGAGTGCATAACATTTACAAAAAATACACACCAGCAGCTTTCGTTGCTAAGGGCTATTAATTCTGTACCTAAGCAAACACTCTGACACCAAATAAATGCTAACGAATATGATGCAAATGACCCAACCAATATGATACTGCCTAACGCAAACCAGCTTATCCTTCAAATGAAGTTAACATACCTTTGTTTCAAAATATAGAAACATACGACGAAAATAATGTCTATACATAAGACTAACTTTTTTGCAGTTTTGTTATATTCACAATTCTACATCTTGGGGGAGGGGAGGGAAGGTCCAAGTGAATTGGGGAGGGGCCCTCTGGGCTGGAGAGGGGCTGGTCAGGGCAAAGGAGGCGGCTCTCAAAGGTTCAAGGGTCTCTCTCCTTTTTCACTTTGACATCCCCAGCCAGGATAGTCGCGATTTCGCCCTGCATGAAGGCCCAAGGTACATTAGACCCGACCAGGGGACACTTCTCCCCGCTGGGGCAGTACACCTCGCCAGTGGCCCCCTGGGCCTTGATACTCTCTCTAGAGCAAGGGAAACAGAATTTGTGGCTGGGGACGGATGGGCACTGAACGAAATGCGTGTCCTCCAAGCGTTCGTGGCAAATGGTACAGCAGAGGGGCCCGCTGTTGGCCAGCGGGGAATCCGGAATGTTCTGGGGATGCACTTGGTCCATGCCGGGGGTGGGAGCTGGGCGGCGGTGGCGCCACCTGTAAGTTCAGGTCCCCGTTCCGTGACGCCAGGCGCCTCTGGCCCGGCACGGAGGCCGGCGACACTGGGCTGCCGCTGTTGCGCCGAGCCGCGCCGGTGGTGGAGTGCACGGAGCTGCCGTCCTTGGGCGAGTGTGCCGTGCCCAGCGTGTCCGCCACCGACATGAGCGCCGCCATGGGGGACGGTCCGTTCTGCGGGGCGGTCTCGGGCGGGGTGGTCCGGTTGGAGTGGGGGCCCAGGGGTGGGGGCGGTGGGGGCGGACCCCCGGCAGCGTGGCCCGGCGCCGCGAAGCCCCCCGCCGACATGGTGAGCTTCAGGGGCCTCGCTCTGGTTCGCCATCCACTGCTGCCGCTGCTGCTCCTCCCCCAGCTTCAGCGCGCCTTCGGCCGAATCCGGGGGGCTCGGGGGACGCCTTCCTCTTGCGCAGGCTGGCGGCTGCGGCCGGCCCGACGGGGGTGGCGGGTGGCAGAGCCCCAGTCCGGGGGGCGCGCTGGGGGCGCGACTGAGACTCACCAGCGCTGTGGGCAGCATGGGGCAGCTGGCGTCCAGATAGGGCTGAGGCAGCATGTCGGCGCCCGGCACGCCCTCCTTGAAGAAGCGCACGGCCTCGGGCAGCAGGTCCCCGAGCAGACGCCAGTCCCCGGAGCCGTGTTTCTTCTCGTACTCCAGGTACTTGAAGCCGGAGGACAGGCCCCGGCCGAAGTCCTTCATGCAGTCCTGGTACATCTGCTTGGCCACGCCGGAGGCGCTCGAGTACACGTTGCCGGAGCCCGTGGGGTACTCGATGAACAGCTTCAGCTCATAGTCCATGCCGGGCTTGGAGACGGCGTCGAAGGCGAATACGCGGCCCAGCAGCGAGTGGTCCTTCTTGAAGCGCACCTCGTAAGGCGTACAGCCGGCCAGCGTGAGCAGCGTGTCGCGGACCATCTTGGGCTTGTTGGCCCACTCCTCGGCGCGGTTGCGCAGGCTCTCGCTCAGCTCCGCCAGGGCCTCGGCGTTCCGCTGCTTCTCCTTCAGCTCACGCTCCTGATCTGTGCTCGACACGGAGCCGGGCCTTTTGCCACCGGCACCCACGCCCACCTCGGCCCCGCCGCCGCCGAGGTGGAGGACGCCGCCGCCGCCGCCGACGATGCGGCGGCCGAGACACCCGGGGGGGCTCCGAGGCAAGCGGGCCCGCCCGGGGCTCCCGGGGGCGCTGGCGTCGGGGGCCCGCGGCTGCTCAGGCCGTGGGGCGGCGGCGGGGGCAGCACGGCGGCGCTGGCCGGGCCGTTGAGCAGCGTCTGCGGCAGCAGGTTGGGAGGGACAGTGAGCTGGGGGCCTCCACCGCCGCCCGGGTTGGGCAGCCCCGTCACCAGTCCACCGTGCGTCCCGCGCCGGGACGCCACCGACGCCGCGGCGGAGGACGAGTTGGGGCTTTGGCGGTTCAGCTCCGGAGGTCCCTCCTCGGGTGTGGGCTTGGGGAAGCCGTTGGGTCCCCCAGGCCGTTGGGCAGCCGCGCGGCGTGGCTACCGCTTCCCAGGCTCACCGGCGGCGGCGGGTACTCGAAGCGGCTGCGCTGTTCCACGGCCGCGGCGGCGGCAGCTGCGGCCGCGGCGCTCAGCCCGTAGCGCTCCAGGCCCGAGGCGGCCGCCAGCACCGCGGGCTTGCTGGAGCCATCGACGTGGTTCAGCTGTTGCTGCTGCTGCTGCTGTTGCTGCTGCGCGGTGGCCGCCGCGGCCGCGGCCGCCGCTGCCGCCGCCTCCTTAGCCGACAGGGCCACAGTCTTGACCCCGACGGGCGGCGGGGGGCCCGGGGAGCGGCCGTCCTGGAAGCAGCCGTGAGCCCGCTTCAGCTGGCGCGCCGTCTCGATCACGAACTCGATGCGATCGGCGCCCTCGTAGTTGACGCAGCCGCGGCATACGGGTTCCGAGAAGTCCCAGATCATGGCCCAGGGCATGCGGGGCAGGTCGCACAGGTAGCAGGACTGTCTCCGGGACGAGGACACCTGCGCCGCCGACATGATGCCGGCCCTGGGGAAGGTAGGCCCCCGCCCAGGCGTCCTCCGCGGCGCCTTCTCCTCGGGGAGGACCAGCCGGCAGGGGAGAGTCCGACTGCGGGGGAAGGAGGGGGCGAGAAAGTTCTGCCCCAGGGGTTGGAGGGGCGCGAGTCTCCACCGCCGGCGCAGCGCCTCTCCGCGGGGGCTCCACAGCCGGGGCGGCAGCCGACTTCAGCCAGCCCTTCGCCCCCACCTCCTACCGCTTGTCTTGTCGGGAAGGGAGTTCAGGCGCCTTCTTCCTGGTGCTGTGGACCCGGGCTGGCAGCTCCGGGGTCCAGGGGAGGGCGAGGGTGCCGGGTGCTGGGTGCTGGCCTCTGCCGTTGGCTCTTGGCCCCCTCCCGGAGTGGCTGGTGCGTGGTGGCGGCTCCAAGGGGGCTGTCTCTTCCTCTCCCCAGGGGGCCTACGAGCTGCGTCCTCTCCCCGCCGGGCTCCGGGGTGCTGGCTAGAGGTTTCAGTGCTACCCGGTGGTGCCCGAGTCCGATCTTGAAGAAGCCGCCACTTCCCCGCCCGGAGCACCGAGGGCTGGAGCGGGGGCGGGGGTGGCCGCCGGTAGAGCGGAGCTTCTCCCCTTTGCTGCAGCGTTGGCCGGCTCGGCTGGCGGTGGCTGGCTCTGCACGTCCGGAGAGAGCCGCCCCACGGCCCCTGCTTCCAGGGGAGCGAGCGAGCGAGCACCGGAGAGGAGCGCACGCACCAGGTCCCCCGCCGCCCCCGGGCCTGGCTGGCGGCGCTCACGTTGGCTGCAGGGCGCTCGCGCGGCGCCGCAGCCCGGCTCGCATCCCTTCCCGCTCGCGCTTGCCCGGAATGTGGGGTTGTGATTGTTACTCTACGTTCCGGAGGCGCGTCTCGGCGCTGCCGCTCGCGCTGCGGCTCGCGCTGTCCCCGGCTTGGCCGCGCGGGATGCCGCCCGGGCGGAGCGCTGACGTCACCACCATGCTCTGCACCAGTTCTCCCCCGCACCCCCTTTACACTTCCTCCGCCGGCGGAGCTGCACTTGTTGCTCCGGAGAGGCGCATGCGCGGCAGACCGCCCAGATTCCTCCCCAGCAGGCCCCTCCTCCCGCGCCGCCGCCCTCCCCTCCCCCTCGCCGAGCCAGCGTGTGTGTGTGTGTCTGTGTGCGTGTGTACAACAGCTGAGGCTCCGAGAGCTAAAGCTGGAAGTCCAGGGCCGGGGTGGAATTTAAACAGACGCTGACCTTTCCTTTCCCCTCCCGGCTTTCCCAAGTAAAAAGCGCACTTAAGAAAAACAGCGTCGTTTCGGAGCCCTCTCCCGACCCCACTACGGGGGCCAGTGAATTTGAATGTGCCGGTTTTCAAGATCCGCGGATTTCCTAAAAGGGTGCTGGCCCTTTGCATCGACAGTCAGACCGTTTCCCCCTTAGCTATTGCAGTCATTGCTATCGATGACGCCGCAGCACCTGCAAAACGCGCGGTCTTCCATAGCGGCTAGAAAGTGCCTTTTCCGTTTGTATATGTGTCCTAAGTCTAGGAGCCCCAGCTTTAAATGACGGAGCTAAATGAATCCAGGATGAACTACCCACCCTCCCCCCAGCCACACTCTTAAAAAAAAAATTTTTTTTTTTTGGCTGAATAAAGAAGCGCCCCGAGGCCTTTAAGGAAAACAGTCTCCTAGGCTGAGCACAGCTGCGGTTGGGGGCTGGGAGAGGGAGGTGCTGGAGAGGCCGTACAGGTGAGTGTTTTTTTCCGGGTTTGATAAAAGAAGGTGGGGGAGCTCTTAATAATATTGCTATCACTTGGTCGAGCTCGGCGCTGTTTTGAAAGTTCTTTCTCACGTGCTGTGATTTAATCCCGTCGTTCCCCAGATGACTGAGGCTGCCATGATTTCTTTCACCTCGCAAGAGCCCTGCTCGTTATTGTGGCTTATTGCAGAGCAGATAGGTTGATCGCGGCGCTAGCTAGGGTATTTCAACGGATATTGCTAGTGTTGGAATCTGCGGACCCCTTCCCCTCCCTCCCATGCAAATTTAAATAAATCCTGGGCTTGGCTGGAGGGGAGGCGCTTAATGGGAGTCTGGTAGATGGGTTAGAAATTTCTCTTCCATCTTGGTGTGGCCCTGTGCTGGTTACCTTCCCTTGCATGATCTGCTTTCCTTCGGTAAAATGGGTCCAGAACCCCCAAATTATCGAGATCTCATTTTATTATAAAAGGAGGAAACGCAGCTGAGGCTTGCTCAGGGTCAGACACTGCTAAGAGGTTTATTTACATCATTATTAACCTCCAGTGTTTCCTATAAGACAGATTCTATAATTTCCTTTGCTTTACAGGTTAGAAAACGAGAAAGGTTAAGTAAGTCACCCAAGGTCGCATGGACCTTAGAGATGGAATTGGGACCTAAAGTCAGTAAATACATGTGAGTGGTGGCTTTTTGGAGCCAAACTCCAACCTTTGGCTCTCAGGTGGTTTTGGGTATTCACGCTTTCCACCATCCTCCCCACCCTACCCCCATTTTTTTATTAACATGCATCTCAAGGAAAGTGCTTTGTAAATACACCTTCCTACCCAACTCCCACCCTCCCCTCCCAAACAGATTGTGCCACTGAATTCTTACATATACCGCAGTTGCCGAGCTGCCACTGTCACAGATGGTCACATAAATATGCCCTACTCTAAGTGGAGCACAAAGTCAGGCTCACAGAAGCCAGCAGGGAAGCGTAGTAAGTGCAGAGATTCTTACTGACTCTAGTGTTGCTAGTTAACCTGTGAAGACATGGTTATGTTCTTCATTTCTGCCTCTATAACTAAATGGGTGGGCCACACCCTGCAGTCCCAGCAAAGGACATGGCACCCGCGAATGGAACCCATGAGCCACCCTAGATGGTGCCCTGCTGTTTGAGCCATCTCCCCAGCCCCAAGGATCACTGTCCTTACCTCTTACTACTAATTATGCCAGAGTTTCGTTGAAGCAGCAAGAAGCATTTTATTCAGGAGTCTATGTTCCTACCCCACGCTCCCCAATACTGATCTCTAGCTCATTCTGAGGCCCTGGGTGCAAAGGAAATTGAGTTTTTAGGATCTGAAGAAAGGGGGGAAGGAAGAGCCCTTGGGAGCCCCTCTTTCATCTCAGAGCAGCCAGATTTCTGTTTTTGCAAAACAGTGAGCTCACTGCACTCCCCAACAATAATAAACTTTCCCTGGCCGTCTGCTCCCGGCACTGATTCCTCTGTAAAATGCTGCTCCCAGATTGTTGCCTCACCCTCCCAGACTGCAGTCCACCCTGCGGCAGCTACCCTGGAGCAAGTCAAAACAGGGAGCTGGAAAATGGTGTGCCATCCCCACCAGCTTGGGGCTGAGGACTAGTTAGCTTTGCCTCGGCTGGCTAACCCATTTCTTGCCATCCATATTTACACAAGCTGCCCCTTTATTAAGCCCGAAGTACGGAGTAATAACAACTTAGCCCCACCCCTTTAGCCGGGCAGTGAGAAAGCCAGTTGGATTCCATGTCACAGTGTTCTGTTTGGTATGCGCACACATGTGTCCATCTCCTGTCTGTCTCTGTCTCCGCTGTACTGAAGGAGAGCTATATATACACATCTTTGCTGGGTGGAGTTAGAAATAAACATGCATTGAAACTTCCGTTACAGTCTCATAATCCTTTCATTTTTCAAGGCAGAGCCCTCCGGATGGATATACCCTTTCCCTTGGGGAAAAAAATCACCATCACGTATGGAGTATGGAGATAAATTTCATCTCCATTGCTTGTTTGAGATGGCCCTGTTTGGGAACGTGTCAGAGATTGTGAGACAAGAACACCGGTGTTTGATATAAATTTCGCTTGAAGGAGAATCTTTCCCTTGAAGGGAGAGAATCACATTTCATAATCTTGCCCCCTTACCCAAGGCAGGTGCCAAGTGAACAGGGTGGGAACTCCTATCTCTAGGCCGTGAGACCATTTTGACGGTGGGGTCTAAAGACAGGCAGAACCAGATGCCACTAGGCAAAAACCAGAACCGCCTCCTCCAAGTTTCTCAGATTGCTGTTTTCCCCAGCTGGGCCTTGGGAGAAGCCGCATTAAGCTGGAGCACAAGGGTCACTGTCCATTTGGCCTCTGGGAAGGAAGGAGGTCCAGCATCTCACAGGTCTGATCCTGCACCCCCTCCCCCTGCCAGTTTGTAGCAGAGATGTGTGGGCGGGGGGCATCTCTTCCAGCCTGGTATCTCTGCTGCCAGCTGGCTCGACCCGGGCCATAGCAGAGCTGGACCTCACAGTCACCCGGCCAAGCACTCACTTGAGAAAAGCCTTTTTTGGTAACACTAAGCCCTGCGCTCGTAAAGCAGGACCCTGTTCATCAGCTCCAATAGTTGGAAGCGAACATCTAGGTTGGGCGTCCATGGACCTCTCTAAGGCCCCCAACCCCTGCTCCCCGGAATCCCTGGCCTGAACCCTGAGCTCGCAAAAGAGCGCAGTGGAAATGGGAGCAACCCAGTGGGTACATGATCTACACTTTTACTCCCGGGGCCTCGGTTCCGTGGCGGAAGTATTTGCCTTTTCTTCAAGGATTAAGCCTGGTATTTAATAATAAAAAAGAAAGAAAGAAAAAAAAGCATTAACTTGGGCCCAGGGCACAGGGTTACGCAAGAGCCACTCGAGCGTGAAATCCCAAGGAACATCGTGATTCGCTGAGAACCCCGGGGGAGGGCGAGCCTGCGCCGCCGCCAGAACCTGCCCAGCCCCAGGCGCGCGGGCAGCCGGGCGCTCCGTGCAAAATCGGGTGGAAGGAAAAAGCCATCGTGGTTGGTGCTGGCACGGCGGCTGCCGCAAGCCTGCAGATCTCTGACTGCTTTCTTCCTAAGGGGCGGGGAGCAGCGAAGGGAGAGAAGAGGCGGGGTGGGGGGAGGGGGGAGAGTCGCGTCTGGTTCCTGCCTCCTCCCCTTGCCAGCTTGCCAGGGCACGGGGAGCCCGGCGCTGTCCTCAGCAAAAAACGATATTTTTTTAGGTCCCCAAATAAAGGAATCCTGGACTGAACCTCCGCGGGTTCAGGCCTCGTACAGAAAAAAGAGGAAAGATCCAGACAAGGGGTGCCATTCACGGATCCGGTTGGGTTAAGACAAACACCCACAAACCCGAGAAGAGGGAAGGCAAGGCAAGCTTGGAGGAGGAGGTGGCGGGCCGGGTGGGAGCCTGCAGGGGTCGAGACTACAGGTGCTGAGAGCACCGGACCCGCCCACCTCACGGGCGCCCTAGGCCTTCAGGGCAGAGCCCAGGGTGCCGGCGGGTGCCCCCAGCCCGCGCCCGAACCGGGGATTTCCAGCGCCAAGCTCGGAGACCCGTCGCCGCCGGCGCTTTCCTGACAGCGCCGCAGGAAGGCGGGGCTGCGCACGGTCCCTCGGTCAAGTCTGGTAGGTCAAATGTGGTACAAGGGCAGCTGTCACTGCTGGGCCTACTTGCGGGTGGATGAGCCAGAATCTCCAAATACTAAGACTCATCTGAGCTGGGCAGGTCAGCGCGGAACTCAGAGGGAAAAGGCAGGGGCCCTTCACACGGAGTACATATTTACCTGCGGCCGTTCAACGTGGCTGACCCCACACGCTATGTAACTTTGAGCAAATCCCGGAACGGTGGTTTCTTGGTCTGTGAAATGGGAATATCTACACTGCCTCCTTTGCCTGCTTCATTGGTCTCCGTGGACTGCACACTATTATGATGCACTTAATCAAAATGTAAGAGATGGTGAACAATAAATGGCCAACATTTGTCTTCGTCTCTAAAGTGCAATGCCCAGACATTATCTCACCGGTCCCCACACCCACTGCGTGAGGTAGGTGTTACTTTCATCACCCTCCTGTAGAGGTGAGGAGAGCAGGTCCCCCGGAAGAAGCGGTCCCTAGTTCTAGACCCAGCCTTGGTGTCACAGCACATTGCCTGTTAATCTGGGGCAAGGCGTGTGGGGGGAGGAGAGGGTTTCCAGGTGCCTCTAAGAAACAACAAGAAGGGAAAAGAGCCCCTCCTAGGCCCTCTCTGCAGGTTACCTACTCGGCTGAGCTGGGGTCCTGGCTTGGGGTAAGATGCCTTGCTGGAGGCTCTGCAAACAACAGCAATGCCTCTTCTGTACCAGTGGCTGCGAGATTCTGTATTAATTAGCACGTTCTTGGAGGCAGAGTCACTCACCATTCAGCTTGACACACAGTTGTGTGGTACTGCCTACCTACCCCCCTTGATCTTTCTCTTCTGGGTATTCTCTAACCTGGCAGCAGGCAGAAGAGGAGAAGAAGGGTCTGACGCCATTGAAAACACTGAAATCTTGGGGCCGAGCGATAGCCCAGCGGGTAGGGCGTTTGCCTTGCACACAGCCGGCCCATGCCGGCCTTTGTTCGATCTCCGGCATCCCATATGGTCCTCTGAGCACCACCAGGAGTGGTTCCTGAGTGCAGAGCTAGGAGAAACCCCTGAGCATTGCCGGGTGTGATCCAAAAAACAAAAAAAAAAAAAAAAAAAAGAGAAAACACTGAAGTCTTAAGGATCTAATTTACTGAGTTGGGGCCAGAGCAATAGTCCAGCAGGTAGGGCGTTAACCTTGCATGCAGCAGACCCGGGTTCAATCCCTGGCATCCCATATGGTCCCACAAGCACCACCAGGAGTAATTCCTGAGTGCAGAGCCAGGAGTAACCCCTGATGGTCTCTGGGTGTGACCCAAAAAAGCAAAAAAAAAAAAAAAAAAACTGAGTTATCCTGACTAAGCCTATTTATTTTGCTGCTGCTGTTCTTAGTGCTTGGCTTGGGGGACCATGTGGTGCTCAAATAAGAGACCTCAAATATGCAAAGACAGTGCTCTTCAGTTCCTTGAGTTATCTCTCTGCCCCCAGGCTTATTTTAACTGTGTGGTGAAGGATCCTAGGCTAAGGATAAAGGAAAGAAGGAAGTGGAGAGGGCTGAGAGATAGTACAGAGATAAGGCTTGCCTCGCCCATAGCCAACCCTGCTTTGATCCCTGATACCTCAATTAGTCCCCAAAGCACCACCAGGCGTGGTCCCTGAGCACAAAGACAAGTGTAAGGCTAGGACGTCTCCAGCTGGGCCCTCCCCCACACCCAAAAATCAAATGGAAGAAGCATCCAATCACAAATTACCAACTGTGTTGTCACCTAACTCAGTTTACGCTGCGAGCATAGTCAGCTAACATGCACCATCCTGTCCTATGCTTGAGCCTGGGGTCACTTGGTATTTACGAAACTGTTCTTATCTCTTCATTTGGCTTCAGAGCGACACTGGGCCTGGTGGGTTTTGATTCTGCCCCTGTGAGCCTGTGCTCTTCTGTCTGCCGTCCGTTAATTCCCCTTTAGTTAAAGAGCTCCTTTCCCAGGGCCAAGCAATCTAATGATGAATAATAAGACTGGCCCCAGCTCAGATGCTAGAAGCTTCCATTTCCTCATAGGTGCCCTAGTTTCCTGATATCAGAGCCCCAAAGTCACTAGAAATAGTGCTGATTCGACAGTCCAACCAGCCACATGATTGCCTTTAATTGATTCTCTCTGGACCTCAGTTTCTTCCTCTGTCAAGTGATATTAAAACCTGTTCTTAGGTTGGAGAGGTATAGTACAGGGATTGACGGCTCTTGCTTTGCGGCCACTCGCCTGGGTTCAATCACCCTCATACCATCGGGTCTCCCAAGCACTGCTAGGAGTGAGTGAACCTGGATGAGCACAGAGCCAGGAATAAGCCCTGAGCATTGCCAGCTATGGCCCCAAAACCAAACTAATAAAACTTATTCTTGCAGAGCGGGCTGGAGCCCATGTTTGGCATGTGGGAGCCGGGGTTCTATTCTCATGGTTTCCTGAGCACTGTTGGGCGTGGCCCCCAAATAAGCAAAACCCAAAAAACCTGTTCTCCCTACTCCAGGGCTTCTTATGCGGTCTGAATGTTAATGCCTGGGGCTGCAGGAAGGCAGGCCTTGCAGGAATCTCTTTTCCAGAGCTTAGCCCTTCTAGGTTAAACAGTGGCCTCTGCACTGCAGAGTGGCCTCTACACAATTCATCTTGCCCCTAGTGGCTTTCCTCCTGGGGTGGTCTGCCAAGCTTCTCTGATCTTCCAAACGGACCTACCCTTGGCTGCCAGGCCCCAAGAGCTAGAGACAAGCCCCAAGGCTCGGCTATCATCTCTCTAAGGCACAAGGATTTTTCACTCCCCAATCGGGTGGTTGCTGAAGCTTGGAACAGCTGAGATTTATTTGGGGCTTTTACTTTTTTGGTCAATTTGGGAAGAAAAGAAGCAATGACCTCTCCACTTTAAAACACAAAACTAGGCAGGAAGTGTGCTGGGCCTGAGTGGCAGGGACTAAGGGGGTAATTACAGGTTTTTTGTTCAGCATTTTCATGTAATTAAATCCAAAGGAAAGCGAGCCCCACGGACCAACCAGGTTTCTGGGCTGCAGTGCCGAGAAGAGGTGTGGTGCCGGGAGAGGCTGGTGAGAAATGGATTTGTTTTCCAGGCTGAGCAGTAGTGGGGTTCTCGCCTTTATTAATAGGTGTACATTCCTTTTCCAAAAGGGAGTCGATTATTCATCTTTTATTCGGTGCCACTGCACGCGCCTTGGTGACATTTCCCAGCCGCGCCGGCTTATTTCCTTTCAACCATAGACCCCCTACTCGCCCTCCACCACACACACAAACACACACACACACACACACACGCACATTTTTTCATATCGCCTCGTTCTGCCTGGTTGGCCTCACAATAAACCCACGGCAAAAATCCACGGCCGACATTCCTGCTTCTCTCTGAGTTACCGCCAATCCTGGCGCGCCAGGACGCTGCCCTTCCTTTTGTTGTGATCATTTTTCTGGCCTTCCCTGACAAGCTGACACCACCCAACCCGCCCAAGCCTGCCCGCGGCCGCCTCCGTGTCCCTGGCACGGCTCGATGCGCGTGCGCAAGCCGGTGGTCTGTCCAGCCAGGGTCGCCGGGCGCTGGAACTGGGTCGCCAGCGCCAGGGCGCGGGGGGTGGGGGCCGCTCCCCCTCCCCGCCCAGCCCGCGGGTGCCTGCGACGTTTCCTGGACGTTGAGAACTGGCCGCAAGAATGAATCCACTGTCAGCTCACATTCTAAAGGCAGGAAACCTGACCCAGCCCCAAACCACGCGCCCAGAAAGGGCACTAGCTTTTTCCCGGAGGGCAGGCCGCGGGCGCCCCCCCCCACTGAGTTTCCTCCTCCCTCCCACACCCCTCTCACCCCCTTCACCTACTCTTCCCAAGAACAGATTGTTTATCAGGACAGGCAGCCAAGAAACCTACTCCTGTTTCTGGCCTCCGCCAGAGATTAATCACACTTGGGAAAAGCACCAAAACTTGACGCGGTGGGGCGGGGCGGAGGCGAGGGGGAGGGGAGGGCAGGGAGGGGGTGGTTAAAAGGAAAGATCAATAATTGACTTCTTTGATTAGCTGATCGAATTGGTACAACCTCTCCCTTCCTTTTTAGCAAGTCAGCCCAGAGAACTAAATTTTATTTCATTCCAGCGCTCCCTCCACCCTGCAGCCCCCTTCCCCTTCTCTATCCCCCACCTTCTTTCCTAAGTCTTCAGCGTTTGATGCTTTAATAGTACTGACTGGCTTTTAATTCTGATTAACATTTCCAGCTGTGTGTGTGTGTGTGTGTGTGTGCGCGCGTAAGAGAGGGGAGGACTGGAAATACACATTCCCAAGCCGCCTGACAACACTCCCCTTTCATCCTCTTTGAAATGACAGAGATGGGGGGGCGCTTAGAGGTGGGGTTGAAGAGAGGAAGCATGGAAAAAAAGGGGGCTGGCGAGAGGAAGCAATTTGTGCCTTTCTGAAGGCAGCTAGTAAAATTCCTAAAGGAGAACAAATGCCCAAACTGACCATCTTGGTGAATTTTAGGCCCTATGGACAGGGTCACATTCCACTTGTGCTACAGGTGGAAGTCAGGACACAAGACCCCCTCCTGGGAGGTGCCCTCAGAAGAGGCTGGGGGCTGTTTGCTCTCACTAGATCCCTATGCATCAAGATTTTCCCCCTCATTCATTGCAAGATACGTGGCTTTTATTTTTTCATTCGGCTTTGGGCTAGGGCGTCACACCTAGCCCAAAAAATAAATAGGACCTTGGGATACAGGGGATTGAGCCAGAGAATCCCCACATGATAAGCGTCTGAATTCCCGTACTATCACTGAAGATTTTTTTTTTTTAAATCCAGGGCTGATAAAGAAAAGCCAGGACTAGAAAACGTCCCATAAAACATGGTCCCTAAGAGAAGGTGCAAAACCCATTTGATCCAAGATATAGATATCTCAGCCCTAGATTTTTCCCTTTGCGTTAACAACTCTGCAGACATCAGGTTAGCAAAAAGGTAATAAATAGTCCTTGCACAGCGGGGTCTGCGCTAGTGAAAACAGTTTACTGAAATTAATGGGCCTCGCTTGAACCAAAACCTCCACTTTGGAATTAATGCCAGACATAGTTTTCCTGAATTCTATCCAAGTGCCTAAGCGGCAGACAATTTTCTTTCTATTTGTGTTGGAAAAAACAAACCTGGACCCTTGATCTCAGCGTAGATTATATATATATTTTTTAATTTCAGCACAGGGAACGTTATGCCAATTTCCAGTTTCTGCTGCTAGCAGCTTTTATACCCGAGTTGTGTGGTCAGGCGTTAACTAGTCAACTTTGCACAGCCCGCCCCCCCACCCCACCCCCTGCTCATCCCGGCCTCAGAGCTTCCACCCTGACGCCTGCCTCCGCCCCCAGAGATTCAAGGGAAGCTCAGAAACCAGCTTCTCCATAACAGTTCTCTCTCCCAGCTCCCCAGGGCTTTTGGAAAGACAGGATCTGAAAACAACACTGCAAGACCTTCACTCCCCCTCAATGAAGTTCCAAAACACCGCACAGAAACGCCCCCTCCCCGCAAGCCAACTTGCGCGGCTATTCAGGGTAGCTACAGTTCTACGCCGGCTTTAAAAAAAAATGTTTTTTGAATGATTACGGTATTTTTTTAAGGCTGGAAGACACACACACACACCCAGTGGGTTATGGCAGGTACAACAGAGGCCTGAGACCTGGTGCTGTTCGCGTCTGACCCAGCACCCCCCCACCCCGCCCTACCCCACCCCATTATTCAGAAAAGCTAGTGGGCAGCCGGCGTTCTGGTTTTCATTGTACAGGCTGCACTGGTGACACAGGACATGTGGAAAATTTTGAGAGCGCTGCGGTGAATGGCGTGGCGCGGGGGTGGGGGGGCAGGGGCAGGGAGGGAGCGAGTTACTTTTTAGCTTCCGCTAAGTACTTGGCCGCTGGCCAGGCGCGGAGGCTTCTGGGAAACGAAAGCCTCCCCAGTATAAACTGCCAGCTTTAAGCAGCCCTGACAGTTCTGCTCCTTCCCAACTTGGCAGCCGTTCAAAGTGCTCTTTCATTTGAAATGCTGGAAGGCTGCCATGTGCAATGCAGATTTGCCGTGCCTGCGCGCAGAAGGAACTGATAAATGCCGTCGCGGTTGCCATGGGGACAGGAGGCTATCAGAATGGCCTTGTGATCCGCAGCCTCTCGGCGCGGCAGGCTCTCGCTCTGCTCCCGCCCCTCCTCCCTCTAGTCACGGAGACGGGGAAATAAATGTTCTGGAAAAAGGTTAACCCTCCCCGCTCTGGTGCAAAAGCCCGGGCGGGCCGCAGCTTCACCTCCTGGGCTCTTGGTGGCTTTGAAGCGCCAGCCCGGCCTCTCGGGAGTTGGGGGGTCTCCCCACCCCGCACCCAAACAATCACACCCTCCTCTCCTCCCCACCACGATCCGGCTTCCTGCTGGCTGGGGGCTTGCACAATGCTGTGTTTTTAATAGAGCTTTTCAGCGAGCCCGGGTGTCAGGCTTTTGAGTCATCACAACCCGGATGTAAACACAGCAGCCCCAGATTCCGCACAGTTTGCGTGCATTTTATCTTTTAATAATATTTAGCCGCCAGCACGCCAGATATTTTAGCCAGCCACTGACATCATGCAGCTTCCATGTCAGGGAGAAAGCAGCCGGGCCCTCCCCGCCTCCTCCGTGTTCTCCCTCTCTCCACCCAGAGATCTCAGCAAATCTGGATCTCTCTGAAGGCGTTTGATTGGAGAGGCCACGGAGTCCCTTAGAATTGGGAGCTTTCAACCGGCGTGACTTCGCCATAGGCAGCAACAACAGACACAACAGTGTGTGTGTCTGTCCAGGTCGGGCCTCTGGGTGAGGTTAGGTGAAACGCAGCAGCTTTGCGGGAGCAGCTATCTGAAACCCAACAGGCTCGCACCTCTAATACTAGCTCTCCAGGGTGGCCTGTTTAATGGGAATAAATGAAATTCTCCATTCCAGCCAAGACCTACAGAGACCGACGAGGTTTAGTGATTTATTTACATTGAGCTCTACTTCTCAGCCCAACTCGCTATTTCCCTGAAGATTTCCTGAGCCCAAACGTTCGTTAATGTCCCCAGAAGAGACCATATTTTCCCCCCTCCATGGCTTTCTCTATTTTCTGCGAAATATATTTCAGCGCACTGTTTATGGAGTTTCAGCTTGCAGACCTTTATGTACTTTAACACCTTGAGGCCGTCCCATAGAAAGCTGCCTTCCCTAGGTCTATTAAAGAGGGCTTTCTGAGCAGGCCTTCAGTTCTATTTGGATCTGTGTGTATAACAAGGGCTGGCTTCAGGACGGGATCCAAGTCCAGAAGTCTGTCTGGTGTGTGAAGCCCCTTTGACCAGACAGCCCACAGGGCTCCCCCAGCCTTTGAGCGATGTGGAATATAGATACAAATAAAGTGCTTCTGCATCCAGGCGTGGCTGACCACAAAGTTAGCTCAGGAGGAGGGGCTGAGGTCCAGATTCCTTCCCTACGGTTTCTTTCACCTGACTGGCCTCTCTGGGTGTCAACTTCTGATTGCTTTTTTGGGGTTTGTTTGGTTTGGGGGGGTCATACCCGGCTGTGCTCAGAGCTTACTGCTCCTGGCTCTGCGCTTAGGGATCACTCCTGGCAGTGCTCAGGGAACCATATGCAGGGTTTTTTGTTTTTGTTTTTTTTTTGCTTTTGAGGCCACACCCAGTGATGCTCAGGGGTTACTCCTGGCTCTGCACTCAGGAATTTTTCCTGGGGTGCTCAGGGAACCATATGGGATGCCGGGATCAAGCCTGGGTCAGCTGTGTACAAGGCTAACTCCCAGCTGTGCTATGACTCCGGCTCCCCCATATACAGTGTTGGGGGTGGAACCAGGCCCAGCAGCGTGCAAGGTAAGCAGCTTATCCACTGTACCGTCTCTCCAGACCCTCGGTACCAGCTTCTGAATATCAAGGGCAAGCTGGTCAGGCAGATGATCTCTGCCCCAATGGAATTTCCTGACTTCGAAGAGCCCCTTTCAGTAAATATATTAATCAATGAAAGCCACCTGCTTCCCTTTGCCCCACACAGGACTGAAGAGGGGCTGCAAACAGGATTTTTAAGGCAGAGTTGGCCCTCGAGACATACAGAGGTAGGCTGGAAAGGAAACTGGAGCTGGAAGCAAATCAGATGATTCCCGAAGTCGCTTTTTCTCCCCCCCTTGCCCCCCCAACCCAGTCAGCTGAGTTTGGGGCTCTGGCAGGCTTTGGCAAGCCCACGGTGGGATTTCTAGAGGTGATTCCTTGCTGGGCTGATGGACATGTTTGTGCTGAGCACGGGCCCTGTTTCCGGATGTGCACAGGAATTGCGGGCTGCATTTTTCATCCTGGGCCACTGTGACAATTTTAAGCTGGAAGAACAAAGCAGATCATGACGAGCCTCTATCAGCAGGGACGGAGATAAAAAAGAAAATATCTAGCCAAAAGCACTTCCCACATCCAGCTGGGATGTAAGAGGCTTGTGCTCTGACCATGGAGAGCAGCTTGTACGCCCAGTCAAGAAGCCCCACCCCCACATTTCAGACCTGTCTCTCTCTCTGTGCCTCTCTGGATCTCTGTCTCTGTCTCCTCTCTCTCTCTGTCTCCTCTCTCTCTCTCTCTCTCTCTCTCTCTCTCTCTCTCTCTCTCTCTCTCTCTCTCTCTCTCTCTCTCTCTCTCTCCTCTCTGCTCTCTGCTTATTTGATGGCTTCAAAGTTTGCTTTAGCAGCCTTCCTCTCCTAAACGGGAAGTTGATTTGCAAAAGTCATTTGGGGGCTCTTGAGAGCCTTCTCAAACGGAAACAGCCCAGTGATCTGCTCTGCTCTGTTGTGGCTGGATGTGAGCACAAGAGCTGGGGTGCAGCCTCTGATGAGACGGCTGGGCAGCCCCTGAAGACACGGTTGGGGTGCAGCCCCTGAGGATATGGCTGGGGTGCAGCCCCTGAGGAGACAGCTGGGGTGCAGCCTCTGAGGACATGGCTGGGGTACAAAGTCTCTGAGGAGAGATGGCGGAGTGCAGCCTTTGAGGAGCCGGCTGGGGTGCAGCCTCTGAGGAGACAGCTGGGGTACAGCCTCTGAGGAGAGATGGCTGGGGTACAGCCTCTGAGGAGAGATGGCGGGGTGCAGCCTTTGAGGAGCCGGCTGGGGTGCAGCCTCTGAGGAGTCAGCTGTGGTACAGCCTCTGAGGAGAGATGGCTGGGATACAGCCTCTGAGGAGAGATGGCGGGGTGCAGCCTCTGAGGAGAGATGGCTGGGGTGAAGCCTTTGAGGAGCCCCGCTGGGGTGCAGCCTCTTAGGAGAGATGGCTGGGGTGAAGCCTCTGAGGAGAGACAGCGGGGTGCAGGCCCTGAGGAGACGGCTGGGTTGCAGCCCTTGAGGACACGGCTGGGGTGCAGCCTCTGAGGAGAGATGGCTGGGGTATGGCCCCTGAGGAGAGACGCCTGGGGGTGCAGCCCCTGAGGAGAGACGCCTGGGGTGCAGCCCCTGAGGAGAGATGCCTGGGGTGCAGCCTCAGAGGAGAGACGGCTGGGGTGCAGCCCCCTGAGGAGAGATGCCTGGGGTGAGGCCTTTGAGGACACGGCTGTGGCGCAGTCTCTGAGGAGACGGCTTCCCAGAAGTCCACGGATGAGGAAGGTCTGTCTGGGCAGCTTCGGGGACTGCTGGGGGAACAACTCCCTTTTGTTTTGCTGTCTCGCATGTGACCAAGAATGCTGCCAGCTCATGTTAACCCCACCAGAGCACTGCTGGAAGAAAGAACAAGAAATAAGCACGAAAACCTATCTTGCATCTGGAGAGAGAACCGCTATGGGCTGGATAAAAGCTTTTTCAGCCCATGTTCCTTCCTGTTTCTGCTTCTAGACTTGCACTATCGGTAACCTGAAAAATGATGAGTTTTACCAAATTCCTGGATGTTGCACAAGAAGACAATGAATCTATTTTGGGTGCTGTGATTTGTCTGGCACAGACCCTGGAAACCATTGTTTTCAGGAGGGAGAATGCTTGGGGGGGTTTCCTGGGACTTTCCTTCTATGGTCTCGGGCCCCCAGCGGTACCCAGGACCAAGTGTTCTTCATGGCAACCTTGTCTGCTCCACAAAGACCTGGAAGGGGGTGGGAAGGGCTGGCCACACTGCGGGAGCTGTGTGACCACTCTGGAGGTGTGAAGCAACAGTGGGTGTGTTAAAAGTAGGACAGCAGGGACAGGAAGGGTGGAGGAGAGCTGCTTCACAATTGCTGGGGGTGGAGGGACCCGTGGGACCCAGGCCACCCCCTCTCCAGCACTGTCCATATCACTTCCCGCCGCAGGAGCTAAGGGTGGACCCTCATTGTGTTCTGCACTCTGCTTACTGGATTCTCAAACAGTCATTCTAGTGGCAGCTCCTCTTGGCTGTCTGGCTGGGGCTCAGTGACTCAAAGGAAAACATCCAGATTCCCAAGGAAGTGAAGCAGGTTGGATGAGAAAGTGAAGTGAGGCCACCGTGGCTCGGGCCTGCTCTCCAAGCAGCTTGTGGCCCAGTACTAACCAGAGGGGTCACGGAGCAGTCCTGCCTGAGAACAAGAGGAAAGACCCCCGTGACCGCGGGACTCCTGGCCAGCAGCGGAGCCTGCTGACACTTGTGCCGACAGCTGCCGGGGTCCGAAGCCATGTGCTTGGGCCTGCCCTGTCTGGCCAGCTTTGGTCTATTTAAAGGAGGCTGGCTGTCTGAGGCTCCACATCCCTCTGGGATCCTCAGGCAGGGACCCCATCCTCAAAAAGCACAGGGAGGCTCCTTAAAGACCTCAGTCGTCGTGTCCCCCACCACCCCCCGCCCCCCCCGTCCTGCCCCCTTCACGTCCATCCCCGCCTCCACACAGCTGCCTTAACCTGCCCACAGTAGTCAGGATCTGTTGGCAAATGCCGAAATGAGAGCTCTGTTTACTGTTGTTGCAAAGGCTTGTTTTGAAGGAGAGGTTGTGCTTTTAATTAAAAAGTTGAGAGCTCATGAGTAAGTGAGCATATTTTTTGAATCTGAGCAAATGTGTTTGAATTTTGTTCCTTGCATGTCACAATTGGGGGGTGGGGGCAGGCTGGCGGGCGCTTTTTGATCTCCGAGCCCCCAGAGAACCGTGGGTGCAGGCTGATGACCGCTGCTTGCCTGCCTGATAAGAGCTCTGAGAGCCCGTGCTGCACGGCCAGGGACCAGGGGACAGGTTTCCCCTTTACCTTTCCAGCACCAGGGCTCTTGGCTGTTTGCTAATGGCTCTGCAGCTGGGATGCAGCTGCCGCCGTGGCGCAAGGCCTGCTCCTGGGTCAGCAGGGTGAGGAGGACAGGGCATTTGGGAAGGATGGGAAAGGAAAGTTCTTTCCAAGGCATAGCTCCAGCACGCGTGGGGCCTGGGGTGGGAAGACTTTCCAGATGGGGTTAGGAAGGTAAGTTTTCACCCTCTGGGTAGATTCCAGAACATGGCTTTGGGGAGGCCAGCTATTTTGAAACTGCCTTTAAAGCAAACAGCACAAATGTTTAAATTACCCTGGAAAGCCTTTCCTTTTTTCCTTTCCCTACAATCCAAGCCTGTTCCCTTGAACATTCATCAACAGGAGCATTTGCCCAAGCTCCCTCCTCCCCCAACCTCTTTTAAAAAAAGAAAAGAGAAAAATTATTATTATTATCTTTGGTTCAGGAAACGTTTGGAAGCCTTCCCAGGCTGCTGCCGCTATAGAATGTTTCCAGGAAAATGCATAAGGAGTGTCTGTGTTCGGAGTTCCTCTGGCGGGGGCTCAACCTGTTTTTCAGAAAAGACTGAGCTGGGGGCAGCCAGGTCTTGTGCAAGAGTCCAGCCAAGCGCAAGGGCAGACGGCGTTGGAAAGGGCTCTGGGCTTCCAGAACGCAGAAGCTAAGGTGGGGCTTAGTGGGCTGCCTGTTCTCCACCTCTGTGGGCCTTTGATAACCGCAGCTGTCACTAGAGAGCCAAGCACCCTGTCTCCAAGAGGTCTGCAGCGAACAGCTGGGGGTCTGGGCTTGAGCTGGGCGTTGTGTTAGCAGCACTTGTAATTTGTGCCTAAAGAACCCTCAGAGAGAGGGGGTGGGGGTGCACAGCCCTCAGCCTGCAGGCCGCACTCCACCCCGGCCTGGAATGTAATGCTCAAAGGGTATCCTTGGATGGCCACTGCCAGGGTGGTGCCAATCCCCGGGCACAGCTGGGTTTGGGTGTCCCTGTCCCTAGCTGCCCTCATGCACCGTGTATCAGAAACATCTACACACAAAGCTGGAAGGGCCATGGGAGAGGAACCTCTGAGAAGCCTCAAGGATGCAAAGGACCCTCTCACAGATAGAGGACGCTGGGGCGGGTCCAGAAATCCACCTCCCTCAGGCTGCTGCTGAGCAAGAGGCCGACATTGCTGCCCCGGAGCCCACCTGAGGGAGAGGTCAGGTCCTCGTGGCAGGGCAAGGGGCGAGGAGGGGGCTGCCGAGGAGCCCCAGAGGAAGCAGGGACAGGCAGGGGCGGACGGGCTGCCAGCCTGAGGCCTCAGCTCCTGGCTCTGCTCCGTCGGTCATGTTCTGGCTCCTTCGGCCCAGGGGAAACCCTGACGCAGGAAGCAGCTGCCCCACAGGCTGGAAAGGCGCTCAGCCGCCCACCCAGACTTTGGAATGTTGAGAGAGAGAGAGAGAGAGAGAGAGAGAGAGAGAGAGAGAGAGAGAGAGAGAGAGACAGACAGACAGACAGACAGACAGACAGACAGACAGACAGACAGAGACGGAGACACAGAGAGAGAGAGACAGACGGAGACACAGAGAGACAGAGACAGAGACAGAGAGACAGAGAGACAGAGAGAGGCGAGAGAAACACAGAGGCAAAGAGAGACACAGATATTGGGGCCGAGCGATAGCCCAGCGGGAGGGCGTTTGCCTTGCGCGGTGGCCTGTGCCGGCCTGGGTTCGATCCCGCATCCCATATGGTCCCCACAGACAGGAGTCATTCCTGAGTGCAGAGCCAGAGAGAGCCCAGAGCATTGCCGGGTGTGACCCAAAAGCAAAAAAAAAGAGAGACACAGATATAGAGAAAATGAGACAGTGACACAGAAAGAGACAGAGAGACAGATAGTGACAGAGATAGACAGATAAAGAGAGATAGAGAAAAAGACAGAGAGACAGTAACAAAGAGTCAGAGAGAGAGAGAGAGAGAGAGAGAGAGAGAGAGAGAGAGAGAGCGCACATGCGGTTCACCCCTGCCGTTCCCGTGTCGGGCACTGGGCTGAGCCTTCTGCGAGCTCGCTGGTCCTCTCAGCCCCACCGAGGTGGTTCACAGAGTTGCCCTGTTGTCTCCACAAAGAGACACAAAGTTAAGGACCTTGTGCTTGGCCGGGCATGGGCCCCAAAGTGGGTGCATGTGTGCCGGGCATGTCTGTGGCTGGGCTTTGATCCCAGGTACCCCACGCCCCCCTGCCCTCCTCCACACACAGGGTAAAGTCCAGGTGGCCCTCAAGCACTGCCCAGTGTGGCCCTCACAGCAGCTAATTAAGGAAAAAGGAAGGAGATTGTCAAGGTAAGTGCCCTGCACACAGAGCGGGCATGTGAGACAGCAAGCGCATACCACCCCTGACCCACGCCCCGTGTTTGCTGTCGTTGCCTTCAAAGTCTTCCTGGGTCTGCTCGAACCCTTGGAAAGTCTGTGCCATTTGGACAGCCGACAGGACAAGGACAGCTGGGAGGTGCCGGTCTGGGCCAGGGCGCTCCCCCTCACGCTCTGCATCCTATGGGTTTGTCTTCGTCCAGTCTGACCCCTTTGCTTTTGCCGCATAAGGGCCTGTCAAGTCAGGCACCTACCAGCTCTTTAGCTGGAGCCAAAACTGCCTCCCACCCCCACGCTGCCCCCTTTTGCCCCTCAATTCCTTTCTGACGCCATCCCATTTCTCCTTGTTCCATGAAGGCATTGTGGACTTTCAGAGTCCCCCAGCCCACACAGACTTGGTTGTTCCTGCTTCTTTCTCTGAGGAGAAATTGTTTCACCTCCTTGAGCAAACGTCAATGTACCTTGCACACGGCTCACTTTTGCCTTGCTGTGGAATTGAGCTCCAGCATTTCTCTGCTGTGTATTTCCATGTGAACCTGCATAGATCAGAGAAATGATGTTTCCCTGTTTGTGCAATTCTTGCATTAGGGGCTGTGTGTGTGTGTGTGTGTGTGTGTGTGTGTGTGGCGCAGGCGCATGTGAACACGCCACACCCAGTGATGCTCAGGAATTATACTGGGACCTGTACTCAGGAATCACACTTGGCAGGCTTGGGGACCCTATGGGATACCAGGGATTGGACCCAGCTTGGCTGTGTGCAAGGCAAGTGCCCTAACTGCTGTACTGTTACTCCAGCCCATGACTTCCCGACGTTTAGGCAGTGCTCACCCTCTGGCCTCAGCTCACCTATATCCCCTACTGCTCAAATGAACATCACTGAGTGTAAATTCTTGTTTTGGGTTAGGCCACAGTCAGCAGTGCTCAGGGCTTACTCTTGGCTCCGTGCTCTGGGATCACCCCTAGAGGGACCCTGGGCATATGTGATGCTAAGGGATGGAACCTGGGTCAACCATGTGCAAGGCAAATGTCCTACCCATTGTGCTATAGCTGAGTGTTAAGTCTCGTAATATCAGTTACATGATCCGTGTTTATGAATATTATCATTCACCCTTATTCCACCAACCATTTAAGATGGATGTGATCCTTAGGGCTGGAAAGATGGATCTTGCTTTGCTTGTGTCTGACCTTGGTTTGATTGCCAGCAAGATTGATCCCTAAGCACAGAGCCAGGAGAAAGCCCTAAGCCCCAAACGAGCAACCCATCAAACAATCGTTTCTACCCACAAGAAGATAAAGGATAGTGCATGGTCTGTCCAATATCCTCTGTGTACCCTTTAAGAAGAAAACCTTTGTTTTCTTACCATGAAAACATACACACACATGCACACACACAAGCACACACTCCCACACCCCCATCCCTCCCGACGTCCCGGGCTTTGTTTTCTTACCATGCTGGGTTCCATACTAACTTGGCCTTGTCCTGTGACTTTTTTCTGGTTGTGTGGGGCACACCTGGTGCTGCTTAGGGTGTGTTCCTGGCTCTGTGCTCAGGTGACCATATGTAGGTTTGAACCAGAGTCACAAGAGAGGGCACTGCAGGCAAAGCAAGCGCCTTACTGCCTAGATTTACTGTCTGGCCCTTGTCCTGTGACTTTACTGTCATTATTTTATCTCTCTCGGTCTCAGTCAACCCTTATCCCCCTTTTTGGTTTGTTTTTGACTCACACGCAGCAGTGTCCTGGCTCTGCACTCAGAGATCACTCCTGGTGAGCTCAGGGGGCCGTATGAAATGCTGGGGGTGAAACCCAGGTCAGCTGTGTGCAACGCAAATGCCCAACCCGCTGTCTTCTCGCTTCGGCTTCTCTTCCAATCATTAGAGTGGAGCTAATGACGCCACGTGTGGACGTTGCCAGAGTTACCCAGTGGTAACTCATGCTTCCTTCCTGCCTGCTTCCTGCCCCGAGCTCTGTTGCTTGGATTTCAGGAATTCACAATGGAGGGGCTTCTCCACATGCCTGGGGTGGGCAAGGGATTCTGGTTCCTTTATTGAGACCCAGTTCTGATCAATGAGACGTCGGGAGAGATGGGGGTATAGGAGTGTGTGCTTGTGTGTGTGCGTGCATGTGTGTGTATGTGTGCGTGCATGTGTGCGTGTAGTTGTCCTAGGAGCTAGTCCCTGGATGCACATAAAGGAGAGACGTGTCTTTCCTCAAGGATGGCCTTTCCATCCAGACCTGCACAGACACTTTCTCTGATGAAGGCAACGACTTGGAGAATCAAGCCAGACTCCCACAATGACAGAATGACAAAGGCAGAAGGTGGCCAGAGCAATAGCCCAGCAGGTAGGGCTTTTGCCTTGCTCTGGGCTGGCCCATGCCGGCTCGGGTTCGATCCCGGCATCCCATATGGTCCCCTGAGCACCGCCAGGAGTAATTCCTGAGTGCAGAGCCAGGAGAAACCCCCCTAGCATTGCCGGGTATGACCCCAAAAGGCAAAACAAACAAACAAACAAAAAAATAAAAACAAAGACGGAAGGAACGCTGGACCTGGTGGCCCAGTCAAGCAGCCAGGTTCTCCTGCCAAGGGGCTCCCCGCCTCAACCCCCCCAGGTCATCCATTCCTTTACTAATTGGGCAAGGGACTGAGGGGGCCCTGGGGCACTCCAGTGATGAGAACTGAGTTGCTGTCCCTACAGCCACAAACACCCTCACAGAGGAGCCCTGCTGCCCGACAGGTGCCTACCTCCTGTCATGTTCCTAGCAGAGAGTGAGCTACGGAGGCTTTTCCCTTTGTTTCATACTTGTCGCTGTTGTTGAGAGGGTTACATGGGGGTGGTGTGGGCCTAGGGCAGCAGGGCCTCGAGCACACAAGGTTAGCTCTCTACCTCTTGAGTTGCATCCCTGCTCCCACTAGATTTCTTTCCTTGTTTCTCTCTCTCTCCTTCCTTCCTTCCTTCCTTCCTTCCTTCCTTCCTTCCTTCCTTCCTTCCTTCCTTCCTTCCTTCCCTCCTCCCTCCCTCCCTCCCTCCTTCCCTCCCTCTCTCTCTCTCTCTCTCTCTCTCTCTCTCTTTCTTTCTTTCTTTCTCTCTCTCTCTCTCTCTCTCTCTCTCTCTCTCTCTCTCTTTCTTTCTTTTTTGCTTTTTGGGTCACAACTGGTGATGATTCTCAGGAATTACTCCTGGCTCTTTCACTCAGGAATTACTACTGGTGGTGGTTGGGGGGACCATATGGGATGCCGGAGATTGAACCCCGGGTTGGCTGCATGTGAGGCAAATGCCCTACCCGCTGTGCTATATCGCTCTGGCCCCAAGTAGGTTTCTTTTGAGGGGGGTGTTGGGGCCATGCCCTGACTCCTGGTGGTATTAGGGTACTCAGTGCAGTGCTGGGGCTCAAACCAAAGTCAGCCACGCACAAGACAAGTACCTTAGCTCTGAACTATTTTCTCCAGTCCCATAGAGCAGGTTAGTTTGGTTTGGTTTGGTTTCTGCGCTACACCCAGCTGAGCTCAGGGCCGATTCCTGGCTCTGCACTCAGGGATCACTCCTGGCGGGACTCGAACCATAGGGAGTGCCAGGGATCAAACCCTGGTTAGCCACGTGCAAGGCTAACCTGCTTTACCTGCTGCTCCATCACTCCCGTCCCCGTAGCAGGTTCCTAACCACGCTCTGAGATTCTCCTGCAGAGACGCATGCGGTGTGAGCGCATGAAGGTGCACCAGGATGGGGCAGGCAGAAGTGCAGCCAGGGTGGTCTGAGCAGGTGGGTAGATGCCGAGGAAGATGCTGGTGGTGATGGTGACTCCCAGCAGCCTGTGGGGAGCGCCCACAGGACTTTTCCGTGCTAATGCTGTGACTGTGGTCCCCTTTGGATTCCTGCCCCCAGACCATTTCTTAGCCGCAACGCAGGCCTGCGCTACACAGGTCTCTCTGACTTTGGTAGCCACATTTGCACAGCGTGGTCCCCATGGTTTGAACCTAGCCAGCGTGTCCTTTGCAGGTGCGGAAGGAGCAGAGATTTGTCAGCACAACCTGTTAAACCACACACCATAGGACAAGACTCGCCTCTGACCAAAGGTCCGAGTTCATCTCTCTGAAGGGGTCCACAGGTGACTGCCTGGCGGGTTCTCTCCACCAGGCCTCTAGCCCCCCACCCTCATTCCAGGATTGTTCTGCCACATCAGCTTTCAGCAGACTCCATCCACTAAGCCATGAGGACGGGGTGACATTTGTCCCAGGGGCGCTGTCGTCCTGTGGGAGGTCTGAGGGAACCGGGAGGAGGTGAGGCGTAGAAGCTGCAGGTCCACGGCACGCTCAGTCCCTTCTCTGAAGCCCTCTTGACCCCACAAGCCCCTGAAGGCCCCTTCTGGCTGGCCTGATTGGCCCTCTACTTCCTGTTGGCTCTGCCTCTGCTCCCCAGGTTCAGTGGGGCCCTTTCCAGTGCCCTTATCCTCCTCCCAAGAAACAGGGCCCCATTATTGTGTTTGGGTCACACTCGACCATGCTCAGGGCTTACTCATGGCTCTGTGCTCAGGAATCACTCCTGGTGGTGCTCAGGAGACCGTCTGGGGTGCTGGGGACTGAATCTGGGTTGACTGCATGCAAGGCAAGTGCCCTACCCTCTGTAATATCTCACTGGCCCAACAGGGCCCCATTTCTGCTCTCCAGGAGGACTGAGAGAGACAAGAGAAGTAGAGAGCCTTAGCCTGGTTTTCACTCTCCCACTTCTGACTCTTTCCATTCCCTTGTCAAGCCCTAGTATTTACTTCAGAAAGACATTTCTTAGGGCCTGGCCAGAGGCAGACTCCATGAACCAAGGTCTAGGCCAGCGGGAAGCTGGTGTAGAGCATTGAGCCCCCCATCCCACCCCGCAGTAGCCCCCCAGGGCCATATCCCAGGTCTTACTCAGGGGCATCAGTCCAGTGCCCAGCCCTCAGGCTGTCCTGCCCACACCTGTATGAGCTCAGCTCGGATAGAGGAGGAGTTAGCGAGCCCAGAACAGACTTGGGGGTCACAGTCCATCAGCAAACGGCTGTGATCCAGGACGAGAGGGAACCCTCAGCCGGGGGGTCGGGAGCTAACACGATCATGGCTGGGGCCCTATGGGAGCAGTTTTAGGCCCTAGAGATCAGCTGGGGCCCAAAGATCCCTGGGAACCAGCTGGGCAGTTGTCAGGCGACGTGAGTGACAGTCCATCTGGGACGGCTCCCTTGCCCGTGCAGAGACCATGCAGGTAGGCTGGCCAGGCCTTCTATGGCAGGCGGTTAACCTGCTCATTTCCTGAGAGCTTGTCCTAGGCTGGCCACCGCCATCATGGGCGTCACTCCCCACTGTGTGCCAGGTGACGCAACTGACAGGGAGGAAACGTCCCTGAGTGCCTGAGCATAGCACATAGTGGGCAGCCATGAGTCTCAGAGTCTCAGGGAACAGTGACCCCGACAGAACCCAGGCAAGATTTGGGGTGTGGGGGATTCCCTTTCTGAGAAGTTCCCCTAACGTCCAGCCCTCTCCCAGCCAGTCTGGACTTCAATGGAGCCCATCATACCCCCAACCAGTATTTGTTCCCACAGCACCCACAGTGGGCCCTTGGGCTCACTCCCATGACAGCCTGGCTCAGTGCTCAGGGCCACCAGGTCTGCACCCATCATGGTCAGGGTCCCTGTGGTACTCAGGATCAAGCCCCTGGGTCGTCCCGGCGAAGCAGTGAGCTCCAGCCCAGTATTCTCACTGTTAAAAATGGAGTGAGGGGGCCGGAGCGATAGCCCAGCGGGTAGGGCGTTTGCCTTACATGCGGCCGGCCTGTGCTGGCCCGGGTTCGATCCCCGGCATCCCATATGGTCCCCCGAGCACCGCCAGGAGTAATTCCTGAGTGCAGAGCCAGGAGTAACCCCTGAGCATCGCCGGGTGTGACCCAAAAAGCAAAAAAATAAAAATAAATAAAAATGGAGTGAACCGGGGCGAGTGATAGCACAGTAGGTAGGGTGTTTTTCCTTGCATGCGGCCAACCAGGGTTCAATCCTCGGCATCCCATATAGTCCCATGAGCTCGCCCAAGAGTAATTCTTGAGAGAAGAGCCAGAAGTAACCCTTGAGCATTGCCGGGTGTGATCCCAAAAGCAAAAAAAAAAGGGGGTGAACTGGGGTTGGAGCAGCAGGTACAGCAGGTAGGGTGTTTGCCTTGTGCGTGGCCCACCTGGGTTTGATCCCCAGCAACCCATATGGTCCCCCAAGCACTGCCAGGAGTAATCCCTGAGCATAGTCGGTGTGACCAAAGAGCCAAAACAAAACAAAACAGGGGGCGGAGCGATAGCCCAGCGGGTAGGGCGTTTGCCTTGCTGGCGGCTTGTGCGGCCTGGGTTCGTTCCGGCATCCCATATGGTCCCCGAGCACCGCCAGGAGTGGTTCCTGAGTGCAGAGCCAGGAGTAGCCCCTGAGCATTGCCGGGTGTGACCCAAAAACAAAAAAAAAAAAAAAAAAAAAAAAAAACACAGCAAACGGCACACAAAAAAAAAAAACCGGGGAGGGTGTAAACCAAATGCCTTGGTGTTCTAGTTTCTAGCTTGAGAATGTGGGCATGTACCTAGCCTGGAGTGTGGCTTAGGAACCTGTCAGTAACAGTCCCTTACCTTGCCCCCTGGCTGTCTGCTGGGGAGGACCGCCCACAACTCCCAGGCTCTTGATGGAACAGACCAGTCCAGGAAGGGCCCCTGTAGGGCAACGGGGCTCAAGATCACCCTGTGCAGGGTGCCTTGGGAAGTTGCGGATAATAATGTGAGTGCGCCCCCTGCTGGCTGGTAGTAAAGGTGCAGCGCTGCTGACTCCCAGCTGGAGGATTGCAGTTAGCACAACCTGCCCAAGGCCAGGTACAAAGACCTCTAGGTTCAGAGCATGCACCAGATGTCTCCCCCTTGGCAAACTTCCAGGCTTCAGAAAGGATGAAAATGAGTGCGAGATATTGGGAGCCCAAAAGGCCTTAAGGGAGGCCGGAGCGATAGTCCAGTGGATAGGGCGCTTGCCTTGCGTGCGGCTGTAACCAGGTTCAATCTCCAGCATGCCATATGGTTCCCCAAGCACCGCCAGGAATAATTCCTGAGTACAGAGAGAGGAATAACCCCGAGCGTTGTCGGTGTGACTGAAAAAAAGCAAAAACAAGCAAACAAAAGGCCTTGAGGGGCAGAGAGATAGTACAGAGGGCGAGCACTTCCCTTGCTGAACTAACCTGGATTTGGTCTGTGGCATGGCATGCAATTCCCAGAGAGACTGCAGGGGGAGCCTCCGCAAACTGCAGCACCAACAGGGCTTGATTCAGGCACAGAGCCACCCCAGACACCTGAACTGTGCAGCGCCGTGAAGACAGCTGGCGTCTGGGACGGGACTCAGTTTCCCCAAACCCTGAGCATGCATCTCTAGGACTCTGTCCTTCCTGAATGTTCCCCCGCAACCAAGCCATATTCTCAAGGAAAACCTCTGGACCTGGCTGACCAACCAGTGACGGGTTTGGGTCATTGCAAGGAATGTGGTCACAGGTGCTTGCTGGTCTGCTTAGGCTCCCCCTGCCTGCACCCAGGTAGACCCCTGGCTCTTGCCCCTCTACTCCAGGACATACGTGCTCTCCAAGTGGCTTTGGGGCTCTTGTAAATGAGGGTGCGGGGAAGGCGGTACCCATAGTATACTTACTTGGCTCTAAGGTCTCCTAGATAAGTTGGATTTCTTTCTTTTTTTCTTTTCTTTTCTTTTCTTTTTTTTTTTTTTTTTGCTTTTTGGGTCACACCCGGCGATGCTCAGGGGTTACTCCTGGCTCTGCACTCAGGAATTATTCCTGGAGGTGCTCAGGGGGACCATATCGGGATGCCGGGGATCGAACCCGGCCGGCATGGGCCGGCCGCGAGCAAGGCAAACGCCCTACCGCTGGGCTGTCGCTCCGCCCCGATAAGTTGGATTTCTGAGCCCCCCGGAGACAGCCTCGTGGGCACCGTTTGCTTTATAGGGTTCCTCTTCTCTGCAAGACCACTGGACTAATACTGTCTCATTCCAGGTGGCTTTCCAGGAGGGCAAAGGTCACACCCTGCACACAGCCTCATGCCTGCAAGGTGGGCTCTCTCCCCACCAGCAACCCCCCAGACCCTGAGGCATTTTGTTTTGTTCTGTTTGTTATTTTCTGTTTGTTTTTGGGGGCCACATCCCACGCATTTAGGACTTACTTCTGGCTCTGTGCTCAGAGATCAGTAATTCAGGAACTCTCCTGGCTCTGTGCTCTAGGGACCATGTAAAGTCAGGGATCAAATTTGGATTTCCTGCATGAAAAATAAGTGCTCTAGCCCAGTGAACTGTCTCTCTGGTACCGGTCTTTCCTGTTCATGTCTGTCTGTCTGTCTGTCTGTCTGTCTGTCTGTCTGTCTGTCTGTCGGTCTGTCTATCTGTCTATCATCTATCTGTGTCTGTCTGTTGTCTAACCATTTATTTGTTTATTTAGGTTTTTGTATTATACCAGTGATGCTTGGGGCTTACTCTAGGCACTGAACTCAAGAATTACTCCTGGGGGCCGGCGTGATAGCACAGTGGGTAGAGTTTGCCTTGCGCAGCTGACTTGGGTTCGATCCCTGGTATCCTATATGGTTCCCTGAGCACTGACTGCCAGGAGTAATTCCTGAGTGCAGAGCCAGGAGTAACCCCTGAGCATCGCTGGGTGTGACCCAAAAAGGAAAAAGGTCACTCTTGGTGGGGCTTGAGGAACTTGAGGGACACTTAAACGCTTGTGTCTGCTCAAGCACCGTACCCACTGTCCTCTTTCTCTAGCCTCTCCCTCGTTTATTTTTGGCCTATTTGTAGTGTCATTTGATACACTGGGCATCTGTTATTGCCATATATTATTAAATAAAATGGACAAAACACTTGCCTACACTGAAGTGTGTGTGTGTGTGTGTGTGTGTGTGTGTGTGTGTTGGACGCGTCAAGTATAAACATATTTGCTGCTTGGCAGGAATATGCTAAGGAGACAGCCAAAGCAGAAGGTGCCCCAGGACAAGGGAGAGCTCTGAGGAGCTGTAATAAAAGCGACACTAAGTCACACTCGGAGGCAGAGATGCACTGTACAACGCTGGTGGAAGAAGATTCCAGAGAAAAGGCTGGTACTCACGAAGGCCTCAAGACTATTGACAGGGGCCGGGGCGGTGCCAGCGGGTGGGCGTTTGCCTTGCATGCGGCCGGCCTCTGCCGGCCCGGGTTCGATCCCGGCATCCCATGGTCCCCTGAGCCCGCCAGGGTATTCCGAGTGCAGAGCCGGAGTACCCCTGGCGCGCGGGTGTGCCCAAAAGCAAAAAAAGACTAGACAGTCATTCTCCTGGGGAAGGAGAGGAGAGGGACAGGCCACTAGAGCAGGGTGAGAGGGACAACAGGTGGTGTGTGGCCATGTCAGGAGCAGGAGGCCATATTGGGGCACACTGGGCTTGCTCTGACACAGGAGAGCCCGAGCAGGGGTTGGTTTCCTCCCATTATTGCTGTCTTGGCTTTAGTGGTGATTGTGGCTGGAGCCAGGGGCGAAGGGTGGGGAAGGTTAGCCAACACCCGGCAGTGCTCAAGGGGTACTACTGGCTCTGTGCCTGGAGGTCCCTCCGACAATATTCGGGAGCATGTGATTAAACTGGTCAACCACATGCAAGGCAAGTGTTTTAGCCCCAGTGCTATCTCCGCTGCCCCTGTTGTTGTTTATTCAATACGGGATATCATCTGCCCCAGTGTAGATGCTGGATATCACCCACTCCAGTGTAGGTGCTGGATATCATATGCCCCAGTATGGATATCACACGCCCAGAGTAGATGTTGGATATCACACGCCCCAGAGTAGATGCTGGATATCACCTGCCCTAGTGTAGATGCTGGATATCACCTGCCCTAGTGTAGATGCTGGATATCACCTGCCCTAGTGTAGATGCTGGATATCACCTGCCCTAGTGTAGATGCTGGATATCACCTGCCCTAGTGTAGATGCTGGATATCACCTGCCCTAGTGTAGATGCTGGATATCACCTGCCCTAGTGTAGATGCTGGATATCACCCACTCCAGTGTAGGTGCTGGATATCATATGTCCCAGTATGGATGCTGGATATCACACCGCCCCAGAGTAGATGCTGGATATCACACACTCCAGTAGGTGTTGGATAGCACACACCCCAGTGTAGAGGCTGGATGTCACATGCCCCACACTGGATAGCAAACTTTGGGTGACAAAGGCAAATCTGGGCCCCAAGGACCAGGTTATACATTGGCAAACGACCTTGAGTTGGCACCATTGTGGTAATGATCAAATTCACAGTGTGCCGGGCCCAACACACGGAGTTTAGATGAATGACCTGTATAATGTTCATATTTTGCAAATCAGGAAACTGAGGTCTGATGAAGTGACTCAGGTCTCAGAGATTGTGAGGGGTCAGAACTTAGACAAGATTCCAAGCATTTCTGCTGTCGATTTGGATCTAACCTTCAACTTGGAAAACAGGAAGCATTTATTTGTTATTCCTTGTGATTTTTTGTCAGGGGGCTAAGGTAGGGCTCAGCACAGTGGATCTCCCTTCCATGGGTCTCATGGAGGGATGGCCCATGGCTTCGTTCCCAGGGCCCATACAGTGTCTTCAGCATTGCTGCATTTCTTCCTGATGGCTGGCTTCCAAAGAAATGAAAGCAGAAATTGCCAAGCTCTTGGGACCAGCCAATGTGGCACAGCATCGCACCGCATCCTGCTGGTTAAAAGCAAGTCACAAGGTCAGGTTCAGGACAAGAGGGAAGCAGATGGCTCCTGTTAATAGGCACAGAATGGACTGGAAGATGCTTATAGCCATCATGGGAGAGCAGTGACCATGCCCAACTCCCCTCCTACCAGCCTTTCTCTTGATCTAGCCCCAGGAGGCAACCCACTGTAGGTCACTTTTTGTTTTGTTTTTGGGCCACACCCGGCAGAGCTGAAGGGTTTACTCCTGGCTCTGCACTCAGACATCACTCCTGGTGGGCTCAGAGGATCATATGTGATGCTGAGAATAGAATCCAGGTTGGCTGCCTGCAAGGCATGTGTGCTACTCATTGTACTGTGGCTCCAGCTCCCAGCACACATTTTGTCCTCCCTGGCTCTGGCGCATCACTGTGCTCTGTGCTGCGCGTTCACTTGGGGCTTGACATGGTTTATCTTCATTCCTCAGGGGCAGACACCACGTTTTCCTCCTTCCCAGGGATTCATCACCCAAGTTAGCCTGAATGTGCCTTGTTCTTAGGACCCTACCAGAGCGTGCTGCCACTCAGCCCCTCAACAAGATGGGGCTCCTGCATCATTCAAGACTCAGATCTGGTCTAGACTCAGACCGGGCCTTTCCCAGCAGACAAGCTCCGAAGCAGGGACCAAGTGTCCACAAAGTTGGGGTGCATAGACCTTGAACAGAGGAAGAGTCTGGCTCCTCAAACTCAATCTCTTCATCATTGGGACCCCAAAAGAGGTTCAGGATGGAAACCTCCCAGTTTCAACCCAGTTCTTGAACTGGAACCAAAACTAAGTACCCACATGTTCATGTGTGGGTCAGAGTCTGAGGAAGTGATTTGCCAGGCAAAGAGAAGGGGGTCTGGTCTCTCTGAAGGCAAAAGAGAAGAGGGTCAGACTGGTCAGAGAGATGCCAGCTGAGTCAGCTAGACAATGACCCATGTCTCGGCCCTGTTTTTTAAAAATGTGGTAAAGCATTTTTTAAAAAAAAACAATCCTGGGCGGCAGCTGGAGCAACAGTAGGCTGGAGCGGGTAGGGCATTTGCCTTGCACACGGCAGACCTGGGTTTGATCCCCAGCAACCCATAAGGTCCCCTGACCACCATCAGGGAGTAATTCCTGAGCATCGCCAGGTGTGACCCAAAATGAAAAATATTTTTTTTTTTTTGCTTTTTTGGGTCACACCGGCAATGCTCAGGGGTTACCTCCTGGCTCTGCACTCAGGAATTACTCCTGGCGGTGCTCGGGGACAATATGGGATGCTGGGGATCGAACCCAGGTCAGCATGCGCCCACGTGCAAGGCAAATGCCCTACCCGCTGGGCTATCGCTCGGTCCCAGAAAAATAATTATTTTTGAATAAAAATGTTAAAAACAATCCTAGGGGCTGAGGAGACAGCCAGGGTAAGGGCACATGCCTTATACACACAAGGCTCTGAGTCTCCTCCTGGCACCCTTGGATATAGCTCTGGAGCCCTAAGTTCTGCCAGGGTGTTCCTGGTGGCTGCCAGCCCAGCTGGGTTCAAGCAGCACCATGTCTGTGAAACTGAACTTGGGGATCGATTGGCAAAATATTGCTGAGAATGACGATTGGGCACCTGACCACTTCTTGGGACGCTCCCCCCTCCCCAATTAAAATAAATCCTGATGCTGCCCCTGGGTCAATACAGCCTGGTTACGCCCAGGTCACTGAGGTTCCTACTTGGGTTTTCCATGCATAGTCAGGTAGGAACCACAGTTTTACGCCATTCCCTCTTAAAACATGGTCTCGACTATCTGCCCCCAATCACCTGGGTGCATTTATTAAACGATGCTGCTTCCTGGACTCTGTGCTAAGCTGAAGTGTTAGTGGGAAAGTGGGCTTTACCGAGCTGGTGGGTTTGGGAGCACTGTATGAAAGGTTTGCATATCAAGCGTGGGCGATTATGAAGTTAGAGCTTGGTCAGTGCAAGTAGATGTGTCCAGTGCCTCCCCAGTGTCCCTTCACGCCTGCAGCATGGGACTTCTTTTGTCTCCTGATGGCTGGTCCCTTCTACCACCTCCTAGTTCCATCCCTTGCTGCCTGCTCTGCTCACCGCCAGTCTACGATGACCTGATCTTGTCCCTGTGCTATTTCCTTCATATGCTTTCTTAGTCTCTGATCACAGCCAAGTGCGCATGGGTGAGACTCCTGTGCTCAGTCCCAGTGCCCGGACCTCTCTCAACTTGTACCCAGTCGTTCCTGTTATCCGTCTTTCCTAATCTCCTACCACCACCATGTGCATGTGGGTGAGATTCCTTTGCCCTGTAACTTGTCCCTGCTCAGGTGTTTGAGGCCCTGCCTGAGCAGGCATCTCAACACTGCTTGTATTCTGCTTCTGTCTGGGTGCACAAGTCCTACCTGAGAGATGGGCTGGAGGCTTCTTCTTCTTCTTTTTTTTTTTTTTTTTGCTTTTTGGGTCACACCCGCGACACTCAGGGGATACTCCTGGCTCTGCACTCAGGAATTACTCCTGGCGGTGCTCAGGGGACCATATGGGATGCCGGGGATCAAACCCGGGCCGGCATAGGCCGGCGCAGGCAAGACAAATGCCCTACCCACTGGGCTGTCACTCTGGCCCTGGAGGCTTCTTCTTTTTTTTTTTTTTTGCTTTTTTGGGTCACACCCGGCAATGCTCAGGGGTTACTCCTGGCTCTACACTCAGGAACTACTCCTGGCGGTGCTCAGGGGACCATATGGGATGCGGGGGATTGAACCCCGGCCGGGCACAGGCCGCCGCGAGCAAGGCAAACGCCCTACCCGCTGGGCTATCGCTCCAGCCCCAAGGGGGGGCTTCTTTTTATCTGCTATTATCTCCCCACCCCAGCCATCCCATTATCTATTCTGATTGATACCTTTGGATGGGAGAGATTTTTAAACTTGACCAACAGTCCGGGCCTCCCCGTCTACTCCTGTATCAGAGCCTGAGTGTGAGGCTCAGAATACCAGTCCGTTCGCTCCACAGGATCTCAATGTGAAAAAAGTTAGAAACCATTTGCCTCAGGTCATGATTAAGTGATATCATGAAATCTAATATTTAATTTGTATTTACTTTTTTATTTATTTTGGCCACACCTGGCCAAAATGGTCAGGGGTGACTCCTGGCTCTGCACTCAGGAATTACTCCTGGCGGTGCTCAGGAGGACCATATGGGATGCCAGGGATCAAACCTGGGATGGCCATGTGCCAAACACCCTACCACTGTGTTATCTCCCTGCCCTATTTTTTAAATTCTAGGCTTGGGAGCCATGCCAGGAGTAGCTCGGGGTTGCTCTGGTTCAGGGCTTGGGGGTCACTGAGAAAATCATGCAGAACTGGAGTCTGAACCGGCCTCCTGATCCAGAGCATGTGCTCAGCCCATTGATTGATTTTCCCAGTTCCTGGCAGAGATGTTTCAGTGTCTAGGAGGGGGTGCTGTGACTGCACAGCAGGTAGGAGGCTTGCTTACATGTGGACAACCCGAATCCAATTCCCAGCACCACATATGGTCCCCCAAGCCCCTCTAAGAAAAAATTCCTGAACACAGAGCCTAGTAATGAGGACCAGGGGAGTAGTATGTACAAAGTACTGCCAGGTGAGCCCTGCTCCCCCAAAAAGAAACAAATAAAATAAAACGCTCTAAGAAGGGGTCAAAGCCATAGCCCAGTGGGTAACGCACTTGCCTTGCATGTATCTAACTCAGATTTGATCCCCAATAGCTATGTACCCATCCCCCAAGGCTTGCCATGAATGATCCCTGGGCACCTCAAGATGTGGCGAACATGGGGCCGGGCGTAGCCAGGGTGGGCGTTTGCCTGCAACGCGGCCGGTCATGCCGGCCAGGGTTCGATCCCGGCATCCCCTGGTCCCGCCGGAGGACTAATTCCTGAGTGCAGAGCAGGGGTACCCTGAGCTTGCGGTGTGCCCAAAAGAAAAAAAAAAGTGGCGAACAAAGATAAATAAATGCTTTAAGTAGTCACTGTCTTCCCGTTCATCATCGATTTGCTCGAGCGGGCACCAGTAACATCTCCTATGTCCTTTCTCATGCTAGTAGAGCCCAAGGGCAGCTGCTTGCTCCAGGAACATAAAGAGCCTCAGACCATTCCATCAGGTCATGGGAATGAGGTCTATAATTGTTACTGGTATTTGGCATATCAAATACGACACGGGTAGCTTGCCAGGCTCTGCCTTGCGGGTAGCATACTCTTGTAGTCATGTGCAAAAAATTGAGAGAGGGGGGGAGAGAGAGAGAAAAAGAGAGAGGGAGGGGAGGGAGAGAGAGGAAGAGAGAGAGAGAGAGATTGCGCTGAACAAGGAAACCAGGGCCCCATCCTGCAGTGCCGGGAGCTGTTAGGAAGGCCCGCCCCACCAGCCCCCCTCCCCAGAAGCTGCCTCCCGCTCCTGCTGCAGGAGCTGACGGATTTGGGCTGTCTTGTGCTGGCAGGGTGGAGCCTGTCATCTGGCCCGGACAGAATTATTGCCTCAAATTACATGGTTGATTATCAATTACTTGTGTCCGTGCGAGCATGTGCGTGTGTGCATAAGTGTCTTTGCAAATCATTAAGGGTTGTAATTCTGGATTATCATTGATTAACGAGAGGGAGGCCTGATCCCTCCAGCAGCCGTGATGGCAGGCCCCGCAATTACGTCCCAGCTGATCCGTAATTGGAGCATCACGAGATGATTTTTCTCTCCCCACTGCCTCCTCCCAGCCTCTCTCCTGCCGGCTCTGCAATTAGTCCCGTTGCTCATCCCCCTTCCCGCCCGGATGGAGTACAGAGACCTGCTTTCTGGCTGGCAGAGACCATGAGGCTGCTTTGAAGGCCCCCTCACCCCACCTAAGGTGGGATTGTGGTGGGGGTGTTGGGGGTACATACAGCTGGGCCTGGTGCCAGCTCCCTGACATCACCCCAGATTCTCAGCTTCCAGCCAGCCACAGGCCCCCTCTCCAAGCTCCCTGCCCTTACCCACAGGGATGGGGAAACTGAGGCCCAGAGAAGGGACATGGCAGATGAGAAAAGAGAAGATCCCACACCAGCCATCAGAAGAGCATGGAGAAGAGCAGAGAGCCGACGACACGTGCTACCATCACCCCCTTCCTGGGCTGTGGGTCTGTGGTGGGGGCCGAGGGCGTGGCGCTTTGGATTTACAATGTGCTGGGACATAAGAAGGTCTCTAGCTGTCATGTAAGCCATGACATGCCAGAAGTGACGTCAGCTGTGGCTTCCGGATGTGACGCAAGCCTTGTCCTCCAGAGGTCAAAGATGCCCAGAGATGCTGGGTCAGCTCCAGGGCCCGGGAGTGCGCTGAGCAAGTGCTGGGTGTCCACGCCACCTGCATTGGGGTGGCCCCCCACGATCCTCGGGGGGAGCAGACCCTGTCCTGCCCTCTTGCAACTTGGGATGAAGTGGAGGGTCTCCAGTCTCCTTCCTGGCGCTGCCCAGCAGCCCCAGTGAGCACCCGGTATGCAGTGCCCCTCCCGTCCCGGCCTCTTCTGTCCCCCCACCCGGAAGCCCTCTCCCCCTCCCTCCCACGCTCTTTTCACTGGGTGCTCCTGTGGACTCCCCAGTGCCCCTTTCCCTCGGGAAGCAGCAGACATGCTCAGGGCCTTCCAGGGGTCTGAGAGGATGGGGAGCTGGAGGCGGGCTGTTCCGAAGATTCCACGGCTCACCGCTTCCCCGCGGCTGCAGGAGCCAGCAGGCAGTTGGTTTCCGGAGCCTTGCAGCTGCCTTGGCCATTTTCATTTTTATCTACTTAGGGTGGCCAGCAGGTCATGGCAAGCAGGAGACGCGATGCTAATGACTCTGGCTCCACGTGGCCATTCAGGAAAAGCCGCAATGTTCTCGCTGCCACATTCATCAGGGGAACAGCCCGCACGTTGCGCGGAGACAGCTTTCCCTGGGGACCAGCCTGCATACTAATCACCACCCACTGCTGGCGTGAGTCAGCCCCATACCCAGTGGGCCCTGAGGGAATGCCAGCTCCAGCCCCGTGGGGCACAGCCAGAGGGGAGAGACCGCCCCCAAAACACACCCCTGTCTACAGGAAGTTGGGGGTGGCACATCAGGGGAAGTCAGTCCAAAAGCCAACCCTGGGCTATGATTTCCTTGTGTCTGGTTCTGACCCAGGTATAACATTCCGAAGCTTATTCCTGGCGAGGCAAAAGAGGCCATAAGTGGGACTGGAGCTATCGCACAGCAGGGAGGGGCATTTGCCTTGCATGCAGCCAACCTGGGATAGATCCCCGGCGTCCCATATGGTTCCCCGAGCACTGCCAGGAGGAATTCTTGAGTGCAGAGCCAGGAGTAACCCCTGAGCATCGCCAGGTATGACCCAAAAAGACAAAAAATGGGGGAGAGCGCTTAAGCTTCCATGGTACTTTAACATGTGAAGGGCACACACATATATAAGCCCCTCTACAGAGATGGCTCTCAGAATCATGCTCTACCATGGGGACAATACATGCAACCCCATGAAGAAGGTAGTAGAATGAGTCCCATCCTGCAGATGAGCAAGAGGACCCAGAGACGTTAAGTAACCAATCCTAGTAACGGTCAGCTATGCAGAATGGCTGGAAGCACCCCTTCCTCTGCCTCGTGCTGAGAACACCTGAGGTGGCAGGAACATGGGACTCTCCTGAGCATCTTTCGCAGGCTTTTATTTCTCCACCCTCCCTCCCTCCTCCCCCTCCCTCCTACTGCATCTCTTTCTTTTTCTTTTCTTTTTTTTCCTTTTAGGGTCACACCTGGCGAAGCTCAGGGGTTACTCCCTGGTTCTGCAGTCAGGAATTACTCCTGGCGTTGCTCAGGGGCCCATATGGGATGCCGGTGATCAAACCCGGGTCAGCCGCTTGCAAGGCAAACACCCTATTGTTGTACTATCGCTCTGGCCCCTGTTACATCTCTTTCTTGAGCACCTAGGTGGTGAAGGGAGAAAACAGACATCACAATAGAATACCCAAGACAGTAGCAATGAGGGCCAGAAGGTCTGGTCCATGGTTGGAAGTGTGCCACAAGGGGCGGAGTAGGGGGAGTGCAGTTGGGACGGAGAAGGGATCACTATGGCAATGATACTCGGACATGATCACTCTGGACAAGAACTGAGTGCTGAAAGGAGGTAGATAGGCAAATAAGCTTTCAGTACCTGTATTGCAAACTGTAATGCCTAAAAGAGTTGGGGGGGAGAGAGAGAGGGGGCATCTGTCATAGAGGCAGGGGGCTGGTGTGGGGGGAGAGGAAATTGGGGACAGTGGTGGTGGGAAATGTGCACTGGTGAAGGGCTGGGTGTTGGAACGTTGCATGACTGAAACCCAATGGACAACTTTGTAATTGCGTATGTCACGGTGATTCAATCAAAAATAAATACAAATGAAATCACAATAGACCCAAGCTTGAGAGGCAGACTGGCACCGAGCGAATATTTCAGACTGCTGTTCATTACCAAATGTGTGAATGATGAAGGGGGCTGGGGGCCCGTGGAAGCAGAGGAGGAGGAACCTTGTCTCTGTTGAGAGGTGAGCGCAGGCTTCCTGAGGAAGTGACGGGAAAGACGGGCTTAGACCTGCTTCTCTAGGCATCAGCAGCCCCGCCACTTGAGCATTGAGAAACGCTCATCCTCCAGCCTAGCCCCCAGGCCCACGAATCCAGGCGCCGGGAGGGGAGCTAGAGGAATTTGTGTTGGAGCAGCCCCCTGGGGAACCTGCAGATGCTTCAAAGGCTTAGCCTCTGTCCACGGCCACGTCAAGCTCTCAGGTTTGATCCCTGGCACCTCATAATCTTCTGAACACAGTGCCAGGAATAACCTCTGGGCACTGCTGAGTGTGGCCCCAATGAAAACAAACAAACAAACTAGAGCCACAAATCAATAAATCACAGTGCGATGGGCGGTGGCTGCGCCTTCGTCCTCAAGCTCTTTTGCATCTCACCAGGGACAGACGGCCTGTGTCCACCATCTCTCCCAGCCCCAGCTGCCCCCTCTACCTGCGCGCCACAAGACAGCGAATCACTGCCTCTGCTTCTTTACCTTCTGTATTTCCTGCCCAACAGGACAGGAGACCTCCAGTGTAGGACCTAGGGCAGGGGCCAGATCGGAGCTTGTTGAAGCCGGGTACTGCTGCTTCTCTTGCAGGTCTCCCGCCCCCTCGACTGGCACGGGACCTTCTTCCCTGATCTCATTCTGAGAAAAGCACCAGATGGCGGTTTCATCAGGCCCGTGGGCTGGCTTCCATCCGGCCTGCTCTGATTTCCTCTCCATGGGTCCACTAGAGGCATCAAGCAGGAGAAGGGAGAGGAGCAGGCATGGAGGCCGAGCCTGGTGTTGATGCTGAGCTCTCCCTCCGCCCAGGCCCCTATGCCAGAGCGTGTGTGTGTGTGTGTGTGTGGGGAAGCTTGCCACAGCAGCCTGAGCCATCCGCTCTGTTCCTCCCCATTTCACAGATGAAGAGACTGAGCTCCCAAAATATTGACTCAGACCCATTGTCAGGGTCACACACTCAGAGAGGACAGAGCAGGGATTCGAGCCTGACTAAATGTCGGATCTGGCTCATTGACTGTCAAGAAAAAACTCACCTTGGCTAGAAGATGTTGACTGGAAGGTGGGGGACAGAACTTGAAGAATGCTGCCATCTTGCAGGGCGGGGGGGGTGCCATAGAGGAGAGGGGCAAAGCCTGGCTGACCCCTCACTCCAGCCGACTGGGATTAGACTCAATAAGGAAACCAGGGCCGTGGGGGGGGGGGGTGAGCGCGGCGGGGCGCGGCGGTCCGTCCCCCTTCCATGTCCCCGAGCCCGCCAGGGTGATTTGAGTGCGAGCCAGGGAGCGGGGGTGTGACCCCAAAAAAAAAAAAAAGAAACCAACCACTAGGCAGAAGGGGAAAAGGCAGTCCTGGAGGCAGCACCTTTGTTAGCTTGGGTCCTCCTCCATTGCTAGAGAGAGAGAGAGAGAGAGAGAGAGAGAGAGAGAGAGAGAGGGGAGAAGAGAGAGAGAGAGGAAGCAGATAGATAGAGGAGGAGGCACAGAGCCCACCCTGAAACCCAAGGTCCAAGCACCTCAGTGCTTAAGGGGCGTGAGTAGGGTCTTTGTGGGGGCCAGTAGGGTCCTTAAGGGATGCGCTGCAGTCCTCAGGGCTGCTCTCCATGCAGAGTGCTGGGGCCTGCGGTACCGATGGACACATGCCAGCAGCGCGCCAGCCCTTCTCTCCTGGCACTGAAGATGCCAGATCTCCACTCTTCTATTCCTTCTGGTTTGGGGCTACACCAGGCCGGGTTCAGGGCTTATGTGGGGCTCTGGGGGCCATCTGCAGTGCCAGGGATTGAACCTGGGTTGGCTGCACGCAAGGCAAGCACCCTACCTGCTGGACTATGGCCCCAGCCCCCAGATCTCAGCTTTCTCCCCCTTCCCTGTTGGGTGACTCTGACCACGCGGTCCCCACTCCCATGTCTCTCCCAGTGGTGTGGCTAGGAGGTGCAAATGGGCTAGGTGGCAAGAATCCAGGTCAGCCCTTGGCAAGGAATGGGTTGCTCTGTGCGTCCCACTCCATGACCTTCTTCTACAGCAGGGAGGGAGGCAGTTGGCTTGGGGCAGTCAGGGCAGTCTATAGTAGCCCTTCCTCACGGAACAGAGCCCTGCAGGCCACAGCCCGACCCCATAGAGTGGGCAATGCCAGTTAAGAGGCTGGCACTGAGGATGCTCCCACCCCAGCCAGAGTAAGTCTCTGACCAAAGGCTTGCCAGGATGCCAGTGAGGCCCCCCTGCAGGCACCAAGGCAGGAGGCAAAACTGTACCTGTCCCCTTCCACCATCAGCGGGGAGTGCCGGCCAGCGCCACTCAGAGGTCCACCCTTTCAGTCTCCTTCTACAGCGTCCAGGAACACAGTGGCCACCGCAGGACATGATCACAAGTCTGGGAGAGAGCCCTGGGAAAGGCTTAGTGGGGCTTGGAGTCACCCCCTGACTACTGCAGAGTGCGTCCCCCAAACCCAAACAACAGAAGTCCAGCCAGGTGCTGGGCAGCCTTGGGCTCTGCAGTGCGGGTCCTGCTGCCTTATATGCTCCTACTTGAGCTGCTTTGTCAAGAAAAAGGGCCAGAGGGGCCCTGGGGCAAGGGAGTGCTTGCCTGGTGTGGCCTTGCGTGGCTGCCCGAGATGACAGGCCCAATCGCAAGAGAACAAGAAGAGTTTGGGCTGCGGACTCTTCACCACCACCTGGTCCGGCCCCACGGCTGCTCCTGGCCCGCCAGGAGACACGTAGGACAGGGGTGTCCAGGCGCCAGCACTCTCCCTTCCTGGGGTCCTGCCTGTGAGCTCCTGGGCCTTCCCGCCCCCGCTGAGGACCACCATGGGGCAGGTGAGCTGACCCATACTCTGCGGCAGCTCCGGGCTTGCTGCTCCCCAGCCTTTCCCAGGTGCCTGAGGACCCACATCCACAAAGGTGGGGTTCATGCACCCGCTTGGCGCTGCTTAGGCGGGCAGGATGCTATGGGCCCAATCTTCCAACCACCAGCCACCACCCCTGGTCCAGTCACACGCTGCAGAGCGCATCCTTCCCGCTGGCCTGAAGGCTGGCTCTTATGGCGCTAGCGCTAGGGCACGGGCCGTGTGTTACGCAGACGCAGTCTCTTATGGTGCCGCGCTAGGGCACGGGCCGTGTGTTACGCAGGTCCACAGCAGGATGCAGCTGACCAGGGCGTGTCACAGGAGTTTCCTTGTCTTCCTTAGCTGACGTTTTTTTCTCAATTTTTTTGTCAACAAACATCAATTTTTGCATATTTTTAATTTATTTGGGGGTGGGGATCCGGGGCCACACCCAGGTCTTATTCCTGGCTCTGTGCTCAGGGATTACCCAGGTGGGATCAGGAGACCATGAGAGCTCAGGGCACCATAAGGTCAGTGCTTTATCTCTGTTCTATCTCTCCCACCCTATTCACAGGAGTTCTGAAAAGCAAGAAAAACAAGCCAATCCCAGACAGATGGTGCCTCTGCCTGACCTTATCCTGAGCCCAAGCCTCATGCCCACTCCTCCTTCTCCTCACCAGACCTTTCCCCATGATGTCCTGAAGGCTGCACTCTTGTGTGTGTCCCCTGGGCGTGTATGTGTGTGGGCAGGGGGCCTCCCCGCCTCCCCATGACTGGGGAAGTGCCCTGCTCCATCCTGCAGCCAAGCCCTGGAGCTCACAGTGAGCCTCAGGCCCATAGCACACGGACCAGGGCGCTGTGGAGACACAGCCACCAAGCTGCACCCCTGGGAAAACAAAGAGCAGAGCCCCGGGGAGCATTTGCCACCAGCCCTTCCAGAAGGTTCTGAGGAATGAAGATGCCTGGTAGGAACGTCCCTGAGCATCCCCTGCATGGCACAGAGACCACAACCCCACCCCCCCCTCCACACAGAGCTCACCTTTCCTTTGCTCCAGCAGAGGTGACCGAGCAGGGACCTTGCCTGGCTCTGGCACCTTGGGGGCTTCCATTTCCATCAGAATCTTACCCTCCCCATGTTAGACTTAATCCAGACACCCCCCCCCACCAAGACCCAGAGAGACCTCTCTGCTCAGGACCAGAGTGGAGGCGAGCACTGTTCTCAGGCAGCTTTTGGGGTGCCTGGAGCATCTAGTTTTATGCCATGGGTCTATCCATGGACCCTGCAGTTGCCGGAGAGGAGGAGAAAAGGGCTGGACCAGGGTGAGGGGATCAAGGAAACGGAGGATCTGCAGACAGCGCCCACCACATTTCCTGAGGGGCCAGGCTCACCCCGCCATACCTCGTGCAGGTGGGGTCCCTTAGGCCCGTCACTCCCCCTCCCCCACCCCGCCCAATCTCCTGCGACCATTGCGATGGAAAGGGATTTCAGGGGGTGCTGCTGATGGATTCCCAGCCCCTGGCAAAAGCACCTCCCTGACTGGGAACTCCATGGCTTGAGACTCTAGTTTTTTCTTTCTTTTCTTTTTTTTTTTTTTTTGGGGGGGGCGGGGGTTGGGTTGTGCAGTTTTGGGTTTTTTTTTTTAAACTGAAGATAATCGTGTGAATGAGAGCGACATCCCGTGGTCACCCCTGGTAACTGCACCCTCTGGATGGCAGCCACAGGGTGACATTCTACTTGCCTCATTTTGTGGAGAGGCGTTGATTGCAATTAATCACGCTTCTCACCTTCCAGAGAGAGCTGTCTCGGAGCTGGGAAAGAAACCCTTCAAAACCAGAAAACAACCTCCCTGCTACAAACGCCCTGCGTCAGCTCCAGCTGCACGCCTGTTTCCGCTGGACCATCCTTGAGGTATTGACCTAAAAGAAGGATCCGGTAGACAGGGAAGGAGCGTGAAATCTATCACACGATGAAGAGGGAAAACCTAATAGGCGTGCCGTGAACTTCACATGTGTTGTGCCGTTTTCTTTTTTTTGTTTGTGTTTGTTTTTGAACCACACCCACTGATGCTCTGCCCTCAGTAATTACTCCTGGAGGAGCCTCAGGGGGACCACTTGAGATGCTGGGGATCAAACCCAGGTTGACTGTGTGCAAAGCAAGTGTGCTACCCACTATACTATAGCTCCGGCCCCCATTTTATTTTTTTTACTAACAACCCCAAGGAAACATGTTCAGGAGAGGACAAGAAATGACATGTAAGGAGAAGCGAGGTTTCAGACCTGGGGCTGGAGAGATAGTATAGTGGGGAAGGCGTTTGCCTTGGAAGCAGCTGATTTGGGTTCGATCCCCAGCAAGCATTGTGTTTCCTGAGTACTGCCACGTGAGGCCCCAAAACAAACAAACAAAAAATCTGGAGCAGGGGCCAGAGCAATAGCACAGCGGGTAGAGTGCTTGCCCTGCATGAATCCAACCTGGGTTTGATCCCCAGCATCCCATATGGTCCCCTGAGCACTTCCAGGAGTCGTTCCTGAGCGAAGAGCCAGGAGTAACCCCTGAGCATCGCCGGGTGTGACCCAAAAAGCAAAAAGCAAAAAAAGAAAATTCTGGAGCAGAGCAATAGTACAGTGGGTAAGGCACTTGCCTTGCACACGGCTGATCCAGGTTCAATCCCCTGCACCCCATATGGTCCCGAGTACCGGAGTGATCACCAGGAGTAATCCCTGAGCACAGGGCCAGGAGGAGGCCCTGAGCGCTGCCCACAACCAAAATAAACTCATAAATGAATAGATGACAAACCTCAGCCTCCACTCTCTCTGATTACCTAGGCAATCCCCTGTCCTTGCTGCCCACCCACCCCATGTCCAGGGCAGTCCCTTGAGGCTAGAGAAGGGATTCTGGGCACACTGGCTTTGCGTCCCAGAGGAATGGCACCAGCACGCAACCCCTAGGGCAGAGAGGGGCTTCCGGTGAGGCCCATTTGCTTCACTGCTGCGTGTCTTGGGCCCTTTCCTGACCTTTTGCTCCCCTAAACTGCCAGGGTGGGAGATTGTGCTCCTTGCCCGGGGGGGCTCCTGTGAGGGACAAACCCCCTTTGCTACTAGCAGATGGTCTGAAACTGGCGTCTGCTCCGGTGCCCAGCTTGGGAGGTCTGCGGGGTGGAGTTTCTTTTTTTTTTTTTTTTTTGTGGGTCACACCCGGCAATGCTCAGGGGTTTCTCCTGGCTCTGCACTCAGGAATTACTCCTGGCAGTGCTCGGGGGGACCATATGGAATGCCGGGGATTGAACCCGGCCGGCAAAGGCCGGCCACGTGCAAGGCAAACGCCCTACGCCCCTACCCGCTGGGCTATCGCTCGGCCCCAGCAGGGTGGAGTTTCTAGGGGCTAATTCCCGTCTTGGCTCTTTGCACACCACCACCACTAACTAACGAGTGAAGACTCAGTGGGGATGGAGCTCGAGCTGCTCCTCGGAGCTTGTGCTGTTTCAGAAGGTTCCGATGTCGTGGCTCAAAGGAGTCCCTCAGCCTTGCCGCCGCAGAAATCAGGTCCTGTGTGGGTGTGTGTGGAGTGTCCCCACATTTCCAGAGACACTGAGCTCTAAAGATCAGCACAGGGTCGGAGGGATAGCACAGCGGGGAGGGCTTTTTGCCTTGCGTGCGGCCGACCTGGGTTCAATCCCGCCATCCCATATGTCCCCCTAAGCTCCACCAGCAGTAATTCCTCAGCGAAGAGCCAGGAGTAACCGCTGAGCATTGCTGGTGTGTGACCAAAAAAGCAAAATAATAATAATAATAATAATAATAATAATAATAATAATAATAATAATAATAATAATAATAAAGATCAGCACAGGGTCTGCGCCCACAGTCTCTGCAGAGAGCTCTGCAGACACCCATTAGCCCCTGGATGGTTGCGGAGGGCCGAAGGCAAGGCTGAAAGAGGAATGCCTGGATTTTGCTCCAGGGGCTGTGGACTCTTCATCTGGGTTCTCCCTCCCCCAGAGGCCTCCAATGCTTGGTGCCTGTAGCCCTCCTCCTCCTAGCAGAGCTGTGCCCACCAAGAGCCTTTGACCTGGGATAACACGGTTGCACCATGGGCCCTGCCCCGTCTGCAGCAGGAGCTCCCGGATGACATGACTCAGTGTCACTAGACAGCCATTCCAGAGCTCAGTGGCTTCTAGAACCCTTTGCAGGAGCCCCTAAGAGAAGCACCGGCACCCCAGAACATGAAGAGTCTGATCAGAAAGGGTCACTCTCTCCCAAGCTCAGGTCCTTTCAGAGGCTTCGACCTGGCAAGCATCAGTGGTATAGTTACCAGGTGTTGCTTGGCCTGTGTCTACAGGACCTGGTTGGCTTCAGCCTGTGCTAAACGTCGATTTGTTCAGGGCCAGCAGCGGGAGGGAGGCCTCGCAGTGTGCTCTGACTCAAGTCTCCAAAGGAGGTGGCCATTAAGCATGTGCTCGGGTTGTGGACACAGGAATACTGGCCCGGGATGGGGCTCTGCTCCCCACCTCTCACTGGTAAGGAGTGCTGCTGAGCTGGGAGGCCAGTTCCTTGTGAGGTGGCCCTCTTCTTCCATCTGCTGGACTAGCCTCATGGCATGGCCACTGGCTTTGTCAGAGAGCAAAGAGGAGGTTGCAACAGGGCAGATGGCTGCAAGAGACTCTTCTTGGTGAAGTCAGTGGGCCCCACGGGTGACTTAAGTACAGCAGAGAGAGAGACGGTCACTTTCTCCTGATCCACTTCTGCCACCCGGGACCAGCAGGGAAGGCTCGGTCTCCAGATGAGCCCCTTGCAGGGGACAGTCCGCAGCCCAGCCGGGTCTCCCAGGTGGCCATCGAGCCAACCCCAACATCTGCAGCTTGGGCTTCTCAACACGGGATCCACCACTCCATTTCTGGGGAGTCAAGGACTCAGGCTGGAGCGAGGAATTGCTCTTTGCAGGAAAGGGAAGTCAGTCCTCGGCCTTACCAGGGTTTCCAGGTCTTTGTCCTATCTCACGGAAAAGATTTTCAGGAGCAGACAGCAGTGAAGTAAGATTTTTATGTGGAGGTTCTGAGGAAGGGAAAGGAGAGGAAAGTGGGAGCAATGAGTTCAAGAGGGAATAAGATGAACAGCGCCCCAGTCCGGCTCTCCAGAGGGGAGATGGGGGCAGCACCACGTGGGACGATGGGCCGGGCAGCATATGTGCACTCCCCCTTTGCGCAAGAGGCCTTTCACGGGCTTCTCCCTGGCTGCCCCACGTGGGGCTTCTAGCTAAGGTAAGAGTCCAGTGCGAGGGTGGCTGCCAAGGAGGAGAGAGCTGGGATGGTCTTTGAAAACTCCTTTCCCACTGGCACTTGTCTCAGAGAGTGGGTCCAGCCTCTCTGGTCTGGGCTAGCTGCAGGTAAAGGTCTTATCAGGGCTTAGTTTCTGTAGACACAGGAGGCTCCTGACAGCTTTAGGATTGGGTGGTTTTGGTACTCCCCAGGAACCCCAATGCCATTAGGCCCCTTCCTTAATCTATGGGCCTACACCATCAGAAAGTGGGCACTGGGCACCCTGGGCGCTGGTGACCACATCAGAGACAGACCTAGGGGGCCCCACTTGCAATACCAACGAGGAGTGATGGGGGTGTAGGTTAGCAACTCTATAGGAAGGGCAGCCTAGGGGCGGAGCTGGTACAGCAGACAGGGCCCTCCTCTTGTGGAGGACTCATTTTCAATCCCGGCACTCCACATGGTTTTCCTAAGCCCGCAAGGAGAGACTCCTGCCTGAACACAGCATTGCCGGCCCAAAATCAAGCAAAAAAGAGGGTGTCAGCCTTGGAAACAGAAGCCAGAGAGCTCCTCTCGCTGGGGTGGGCATCTGGCCTCCTCTACTCCAAGTCTCCTGGTGCCGGTGGGGACACCAGGAAGCAAGCATGTGGACCTCCATAGCCGGTGCCAGTAGGAGGGGCTGGCCCAGGAGTGACTCAGGGCTTGGGGTGTCCCCACGCCCCCTCTCTCTCTTCCTCCCCAGGGTGTGGGAGAGAGCAGGGCAGCTGGGGTTCCACTGCTCCTCCCCTTAGCGCTGGACAGGAAGAGGAGGGAGGGAGCCGCTGTCTGGGAGCTGTAGTCACAAGCTCCACTTCCTGCCCCATGCCCCGGGGACGGGCACTGGAGTAGCTCAGAAACGAAGAGTACAGCAGCAGGGCTCTTGCTTTGCATGTCACCATTCAGGTTTGATCCCCAACTCCGACCTGAGCACCACCAGGAATGATCCCTAAGCACAGAGCCAGGGAGTAAGCTCTGAGCACAGCCAGATTGACCAAAAAAAACAAACCAAAACAAAACTGACCAAATGGAACCTGAAAGAGCCGGAAGCCGTTTGGGGACACGGCGCTTAGCAGCCCAGGGTGCTGGCAATTTCTGGCCCATTATGACTTTCTAGCTCGGGCCAGAGCTATAGTCCAGTGGGTAGGGCGTTTGCCTTGCACATGGCCGGCCTGTGCTGGCCCGGGTTCGATCCCTGGCATCCCATATGGTCCCCTGAGCACCGCCAGGAGTAATTCCTGAGTGCAGAGCCAGGAGTAACCCCTGAGCATCGCCGGGTGTGACCCAAAAAAGAAAAAAAAAAAAAAAAAAAGACTTTCTAGCTCCTTCCTTGACTTCACCTACCCACCCCTCCTGCCCTTTCTCCCAGGTTAGACCCTGAGATCAGGCAGAATAGCCCCAATCTGCAGGTCTGGCATCCCCAGCGCCACCTTCCCTGGGGCGGGCTGGAGTAGGAGCCTTTAGGGCAGGGAGGTGAAAGGGGCCCTTCAGACGGATGCCTGGGCCTCAGTCACCACACCCAGAGTGGAACTGGCAGCACCAAGTGACCACACCTGAGCTGGACAGAGGCCGGTGCAGGGGCCCAGCTGCATGTGCTGGCTGCTGCCCAGGGGGAAGCCATTGAGTCCTTCCCTAGCACCTCCTGCTGCAGAGCCTGCTCCCAAAAGGTTCCTAAGACAATCCTTGTCTTCTCCGCTTTTGTTCCGAATGGAAGAATGCTTACTGGTTGGGTTATTGGCTTTTTTTTTCCTTCCCCTGTCTGGAAATGACACCAAGAACAACAACAACAGAAAAGAGAAAGGACGGCTTGTCCCCAGGCGAAGCACCCACACCCACCGAACTCTTCACCCGCTGCTGGCCTGGCTTCACCCCCGCCGGAGGCCGGAAGGTTCCTGGGAGGGGACAGTGCCCTGGGAACAAAAGCTGTTTTTCCCAGAGCTGGAGCTCGAGGAGGCGGGCCCAGGCCTGGATGCGAGGCCAGCAAGGAAGTTGTGTGAAGGAGGAAGGTTCCCAGGGGTGTGGTGTGCTGAGCGGGTTCCTGGGGCGCTGGGGGGGGGGGCTGCCCTGCCCCCTCCTGGATCCTGTCCTTTCATCACCACCATGTCTGTGGCTCTCACTTGGCTGTGACAGGCTCAGGCGGGTCTGGGTGCAGCCTTCAGGAAGGGACACAGCCCTTTTGGGGAGCCCGGTTTGAGCTAAGGCTGCCTGCAGCGGGTCCGAGCTGTGGGGTGAACGGGGTCTCCCACTTCAGCACTAACTCCCTGGGGGGGGTCACTGGTGTGTGTGTGGGGGGGGGTTCGGCCTGCCTGCCTCCTGCTGCAGGATTCTGGAATCCCCAGCCCTCTTCTCCCCACATGAACCTCTAAGGGCTTCCTTGACCTTTGCCCAACCACAGCAGGAGGAAGGCTGCAAGTGGGCACAAGGGACACCAGGACAGTTGAGGAGGCCCAGGCCAGAGGAGGCGGGACCTAGTGCCATGGGAATGGCCATCCCAGGAGGAAAAGGTCGGGTCTAGGTGTCCCTGTATACATTAGTGCACTCTTGGCTGCTTAAGAAACATAAAATTCAACACTAAATGACCAAGAAGGTGTGTGTGTGTGTGTGTGTGTGTGTGTGTGTGTGTGAGAGAGTAGAGAGAGAGAGAGAGAGAGAGAGAGAGAGAGAGAGAGAGAGAGAGAGAGAGAGAGAGAGAGGAGAGACAGAGAGGAAGACAGGGAGAGAAAGAGGAAGGGAGGGAGAGAGCAGGGGTGCTGGTTCATGTAGAAGATCAGGGATTTAGATACTGTGTGGAGTCAGGCCTAGAATGACACAGATTCCATATCCCAGGACACACACACACACACAACACAACACACTCTTTCTCTCTGGTTTTTGGGAAATACCCAGTGGTGTTCAAGGCTTACTCTTAGCTCTGTGCTCTTAGAAGTGCTTCAGGGACCACATGCGGTGCCAGGGATCAAACCAGGGTTAGCTGTGTACAGGGCAAACATCTTATATGTTATATAGCTTTC